>NJDC01010042.1:32985-44962 GCA_002245475.1 Calephelis virginiensis
TACATACATACATTTTTTTTTTGGACAACTTACACTAATTGAATCTAACCCCTAAGTAAGCAAATTATATGCTTGTGTTATGGGTGTTAGTCAACGATACTAATACATAGAAATACTTAAATAGATACTAGAATAAATTTAATAAACACCCAGACCCGGAAATGCAGACATCTAAATGTTCATCGCACAAATGCCTGCCCCCGTCGGGAATCGAACCCGAGCCTCACGGTAAGTTGATGTAGTTAGGCGAGTACGCTAGCCACTCGACCAACGAGGCGGTCGAAACATACATACATACATACACATCTTCACGCCAAGTCCCTTACGAGGTAGGCAATTATTGAGTGCCAACGTCACAATCCCTGCTAAACTGCCTAATTTCCTCCACTCCTCTTTTCATACAAATACGCCAGCTTTGGAGTTTGGAGTCTTTTGACAACACCCTCGGATAAACCCGATCAATTTGAATGAATGTCAACCTAGATCCCCCGAGTACATATTATATATCACACATTCGCGATAAGTTTCGTCAGAATACAAATTAACAATTTTAAACTATCCCTAAAGTAAGCTAATTATTTCCTTATTACACTCACGACCTGTTACTCGTTACCAATGACACTAATTATAATTATTAGCTACTAGCACTAATAATTATAAGCACCCAGATTCAGATGTGATAAAATCTTGAAGTTCATAACACAAATGTCTTTAGCAGTCCGGACGGAACCTGATCCTCGTGGTTAGTCGGTGTCTTTATGCGCATACGGCTGACCTCTATCAATAAGGCTATAAAAAACAAGCAATTTAAAAAAATATAAATAAATAAACAATATTTAAAAAAAATCTTCCCGCCCATATCCACAAAGAGGCACAACTAAGGCACCCACGACTAGCCAAAAATTAACCTACAATGTAATACGCCTATCTCCAACTGGGCTAAATCAAATTCAATAAAAACAATAAAACACGGGCAAAATCAATAAAAATTTGAAAAAGATAATATTTTTTCTTGTGTTCCGGGCCTTACATCTTGGCCTCAATCGACCATCGAAATCCCATTATTTTCATCAACCGGTTTCAAAGCTCGACAGTAATGGTAATGGAATCGGAAAAATTATCATTCTTGCACTCTTCCAAATTTCAACTTTAGTCCTTTGTTTGAAAGTGCAATTTGAATTGTAAATACAGCCAGTCGGTATATATTTGCGATTTATGAATTCCAATTTAAAGTATCATTCAAAGTGTATACTAACGTGACTTACATAGAATTATGTTACTTTATTTCAGGATAATATTATTTTGTACTTATGGCATAATTATTTATAGCAGAAGTTTCTTTTTACCATCCTGAAAAAAAAGAGAAAATGGACTTGTTTTCTATTTTTTACAACTTACAATACTTGTTGTTTTAATTAGCTTCCAAAAAAGGAATGTTTTACATGTTCGATTCCTTTATTTATTTTTCCCCTTTATTTATGAAATGATATAATTTTTTTTTAAATTCAACTACGAGATGTTCCCCTTGCCACCAAATCTGGATCCGATGATGGTATCCCAGATAAACCGAGGTTTACTTAATTTTTCTGTATTTGCACGAAATAACCAAAATCGAATTCGGTTTTCGTCAGTTTTTTTTGTCAGGACGAGGAAGAGATAACTGCACATTTTGTAAAAAGAAGTCTCCGGATTTTAGCACAAAAAAATGTAGGCGTCGAGCGCCAAAAAGTAGCCATACTGTTTCTAGTTTTATACCAGATTTCAGTTTAGGGCTAAGTAAATAGATATTCTCGGACAAATTGCAAGAATCAATCTAATCTCATGTCTGTGTTAAGTGTCAACGAATACACCATTATACAAAAATGCCGAAATAGAAAAAAGTGTAATTTAATACACCCGAACCTACAAATAGACAGATGTATGACAAACATCTACGTTCATCACACAAATGTATGCCGGGAATCGAACTTGGGCCTTGCGGTTAGCATAGCGCTAATCATGTATACTAACCTTGCCATAAATGGAGATCTCAAAGTGAGTATATGCCTTGGATAAATTCAACAGTTTTTTTGTATATTGCTTATCTGAATAAGTGGAAAACAAACGACGGAAGTGCTTCCGGGAGTGCCGGCAGAAGTAAAAACTTGAATATTAACGTTGTAATTTTTTTAATTTTGGAATGGTTAGAGAGTCATTTTGCACGAATTGCTTTAATTATCAGTACGAAAGTACTATCATTTATGTGGTAGAATACAATATTCACTATCGTACACAAACATGGCAACACGAACAGTCGCAGGCACATATTTTCGCCGCGTACTCTCCATCCGTCTTACGAATTTTCGACCAGGTCACGTGTCCTGACGCGAGGTTAGAAGTTTTTAACCATTCCAAATAAAATGTGCAAAGCCGCTAAAGAAGTTTTCACTTTAATAATGTTTAAACGTTGGGAAAACCGCGACCAACAACTAGAATGTAGTACCTAGCACACTGAATGAATAAAAAACAAAAATGGCGCGCAACTCATATCTCTGGGGGTTTCTAGAATATTCAGGAATGTTACGACACCCCGAGTGAATTTTTATGCGCCATGGAACTGTACAAGAATTCTACATGGAAGCTCGTATTAGTGGGTCGCAAAATACTTTTGTAGTTTTAACTAAATTACAGTAGTTTTTTTTTATTTATGACACAATTTGAGCAACGTAAAAAACAGAGTACATTGAAAGTGAGACAACGGTTACGGTACGGGTACGGTAAGAGTACGGTATGGGTACGGTAGAAAAAACAATAGCCCCTGTAAAATGTCCGCAATGTAGCTACGAACAATTTCGATCACGTCAGCTATCTAACAAAAAATCTGTATGGAAAAGTGGTCCATTCGTTTAAAAATATAATGCCACAGACAGATATGCACGTCATTGATCCATCTTTTTATATCGTGGGTAAAAAATACATAGAAAATAAGTATATTTATTTCATAAATCATCATCATATCCCGTTACCCGTGTTGGTCCGGGCTCCTTTGCAGAATAGACCATCTGCCTTCCTGCCAGGCAGGTCGTAAAAGGCGAGCATAGGCTCACCGTCACTAGCACCGTGACATCTGACAAGGTGGTAGAGTTTTGCAGCGACTCGCCCGGGTTGGAACCACCGCCTTACCTATTCCTGCCGCAATAACGTCATGACGTGTTCCGGTTCGGAGGGTAAGGTAGCCGGTAAACTTACTTTTGCTCGAGGCCTGGCATCCCGGCCTCAGTTTGGCAACGCACCATTACCACCTTTGGTGTCTATAGGCGGCGTGAATTTCTCACCATCAGGAAATCCGTCTGCTTGTTTTCCTTCCAGTATCATAAAAAAATCATAATGGAAGGCAAACAAGCAGACAGGTTTCCTAACGGTGAGAAATTCCTGCAGCCTAGAAACAGCAAAGCCTAGTTGCCAACCTAGTTCCGGGATGCACCTATCTGATGTCTAAATGGCCTAGAGCAAAAGTAAGTTACTTTATTAAACCCGTTAGAATTTATTCAAGATTTAGTTGAACAACAAGCAATGCATATTTTGATGTAACTACTGCTAACTGTTAGTATTTGTGTATATACTCAGTGTTGGCTAACCGTGGATGGATACATTTCATAATATCTCAGATAACGAAACTTTGTCCTGGGAGTTTAAATCAAACATGCCAGGTATACAATAAACCTAAACTAGAAAGGTATTTGAAGTTTCTTATTTATTGGAATCTTGGTATTATTTATTATTCATTTCGTTATATTTGCAACGACATATCTACTAAACGATACCGTTTTTGTGTAAGAAACTACACTTGAATAATTTTGAAATATTAATAGGATAACTTTATAAGTATCTTCATGCCCATATACCCGTAGAGGTACGCAGAGGCACAACCAGGGTACCGACGATTAGCCGAAGACACTAAGTTCCACAATGTGATAGGTGGTAAGTCTATCGCCACCCGGGCACATTTCGAATCCCGGGCATCGTTATCTTTATTAGAAAATTGAAATTATAAGTTGCCCGACCCCGGAAACGAGCCCGGGACCTCAAGAAGTTAAGTCCGACGCCGGACCGCTAGACCACCGAGGCGAAGTAATGTAACGCCACTGTAATGTAGTGGGGATAGCTTAGCTACCATCCACCACTATGTTAACAGAAAAATAACAAACAAACACTTCCCTACATAGTATAAAACAAAGTCGCTTCCTCTGTCCCTTTGTATGCTTAAATTTTTAAAACTACGCAACGAATTTTGATGGGTTTTTTTAAATAGATAAAGTGATTAACGAGTGGGAAGACGGGGCGGGCCTCTAGTTAAGTTACAAAAAATAAAAACTTTAGTTAAGTTTGACTGTTAGTAGGGAATCCAGTTGATATAAGGAGTTGAAATAAGAATCAAAACCAAATAACTTTATAATTTGTATATAATACGAGTATATATAGTACCAATGTCATTATATAGTATCAGCTTCATGAAGTCTTTATACTCGTACTATGTTTCAGTGAATATTGTTTATGTATAAATATAAATAGTATAAGGTACTGTAAATAAATCTTGTATAATAAGTTTATTAGATTATATTTTCAAAAATAAAATTTAATTAAGATAAATGTGGTAGAATTCAGGGCTATCCACACTAAAAATGTTAAAACTTATTTGACAGTATTATAACAAAAATACAGGGAATACTAATAAGTAAATAAGTATCAAGCATTATTTTTGTGATCTCCTTTGATGCTAGTTTTAATATTATTGTTTTATAATTTAATGAATGAGGGATTTACACGTTCCACTAGTTAAAGTTTCTGCATTTTGAAAACGTGACCTTAAAATAAAATTTAATTAATGTTGTGTTCTTTTAATAATTGTTTGGACAGCCCTGTAATATGTGGACGTAAATTATTAATAGTATAATAGATGGCATATCTACGACTTATTGAAAGAATATTCGATTAAAATTTTACAAAGTGTATATATGAATTTAAAAGAATAAATTATGTTACGTATTTCAATTGTGTTTTACTTTCTACTAAATACTTGGTCATGGACGAATGGGATAACTGGATCACAGAGAGTAAAAATATTGTTTATAATAATTACATAAATATATAATTCGAATCCATAGCAGGTTTAATACTCTGCAGCATAGCGACCCTGATAAATATTGGTCAATTATATCTTCAACGAATTTAACGTTCGTAAGCAGAATGCCCCTGTGCTGAAATATAAAATAACTCGCATTTAAAGTAGCTCTGGTGGGAAGATTACTCTGCGTCAAACCAATCTTATAGTATAATATTAGAACCTACATCGACCTAGCTGATAGTAGAATGAAACATATTATATAATAATTTTAAATATGAATGAATAAATTTAATTATATATTAAATTTATTCTGGTATCTATTTAAGTATTTCTATGTATTAGTTTCGTTGACTAACACCCATAACACAAGCATATAATTTGCTTACTTTGGGGTTAGATTCAATTTGTGTAACTTGTCCAGGGATATTTATAATAAATTCAAGTTTAATAGAAATCATATTCGAAATGAGCTGCTTAAGGTAATGTTGGATTTTTATATATTTTTCATTTTCCTGATTTTTGAGACAATTCTATATCAAGGTATTCGCAATACAATTTGTCCATAATATGTATCTTTAAAAAATATCCTTGGACAAGTTACACAAATTGCAATTTTTTTTTAAAATAACAGATTAAAAAAATACATAAATAATAAAAACAGGCAGCAGAACACATTTTATTATTTTTGTCTCTATTATCTCTTTCCCAACCATAATTCATTTGAAGGTTTATATTTCATAAACATACATACAACATCTCTTTTTACTTACTAATGGTCCAATAACTTTCATAAATTACTCCTCGGAATGTGCAGCAACATATGTAAGTATGTGTATATGGGTCATTATAAGCTGGCTTTAATAGCATTCAACATATAGGTCATGGTAGGCTGGTTTTGAAACATATGCAGACATATCTTTGCGCTAAATTCCGTGCAGGGTAAGTAGGCAAACAAGTAGACGAATTTCCTGATGGTAAGAAATTCACGCCGCCTAGAGACACCAAAGTTTGTAATGGTGCATTGGCACCCTAAGGCTGGGATGTTAGAACACCAGCAAAAGTAAGTTTACCGGCTACCTTATCCTCCAAACTGGAATATGTCAACGGCAAGCACTGACGTTATGGCGGCAGGAATAGGTAAGGCGGTGGTACCAATACGGACGAGTGGCTGCAAAGCTCTACCACCTAGTCAGATGTCACGGTGTTGGTGACGATAAGCCTATGCTCGACTTTTTCAAGCTTCCTGGCAAGAAGGCAGAAGGTCTATCCTGCAAATGAGCTCGCACCAAAAAAATAAAAAATTAAAACATAAATATAAAAAAAATATGCAACTAACTCTTATAATTATACTACGTATTTAATTGCAAGCATTGGTAACCCTAATAAAATAAAAATCATTACATTTCAATGCTGCTCTAAATTTTAATTGCGAAATTCCACTCGGACAAATTTACTTACACTGCAAGTAAAATAAAAACTTATTAAATAAGAATTTTTACTAATACAAACTGTGACAAGATCTCATCAACCGGGACGAAGTTCGGCGCGTCGCCTAGTAGGTAGGTAGGAGGTTAGGTAGTAGGTATACACAAGCCTTTCGGAAGTATATTTAGTAGGGACAGTGCTGGATTAACCAATAGGAGAGACTAGACCATGGCCTGGGGCCCCCGACGATTCAAGAACATTTGAAATTGAAATTTCACAAAAAAAACTGAAAAGAATCTTCGCTTATATCTTCCAAAGAATTTTTTTTATAATGGTAACTCATAGTTGAAGCTTATTTTATGTTTTTAAAAATGAACGATCTCAAGATATTTGATTTGTTTAACTTTGAGACTGTTAAACTGCTAAGTCATTTAGATGCTCTACTTGATTATTTCTAGAATCGAAACCCATATGATTTAAAAAAAATATTTCGTTTATTTTATTGTGTTTAAAACCTTGATATGATCTATGAGGTTTTTGAAATTCTGAAATAGCGAAAATAACCGCCAATTTTACAATATTTTTGAAAAAGAGACCGCCCCAAAATCACAATGACCTAGGGCCCCCTAATAGGCTTAATCCGGCACTGAGTAGGGAATAGAAAATCCAGTTACTATAATAAAGCATATTTGATAGATAACAACGCCTATAACATTTTATAAAACTTTTCGTATCAAAATTTCACGAAATAATTATTTCATTCCAAGCTAATACATTCATAAACAAAAAGACGGATTTCGTATAAAAGTTTATTAAGTGAATTTGAGAAAATAAAAATGTTGGTAGGTATTTACTTGTTCAGCGTGGCCTAAAATGGCGATACGACCTCTGAAGCAGGGTTGTCAACATTTTCTTTTCTTTAAAATATTTGCAAATACATATTAGTTTAATTTAAAATATTAGTATTAATCTATGAACTCTTTGTCTAAGAAATCGCCTCTGTGGTTTAGCGGTTCAGGACTTGACTGCATGAGGTCCCGGATTCGAATCCCGGGTCGGGCAACAAAAAAAATTGGGTTTTTCTATTTTTTTAATAAAAGAAAACGTTGCTCGGGATTAAGTACCACGTCGCGATTTGAAAATATTTTTTTCAAACATTTTGAAAGATATCAAATGTTCTCATATTGTACTACTTATATTTTATCAACATCCTTCTAGTAGTTTTTGAGTTATACTTAATATTCATAACTTTTTTACTTTGTGATAAGTAGAACTCAAAAACCTTTAGTCCGAATATGATAAAACTAATATGGGACCACCCCGGATCATGACCTACCGTTATAAAAAGAGTCATCAAACAGACAACAAAGAAACATACAGTCGGATTGAGAACCTCTATTTTTTGGAGTCGGTTAATAAACATATATTAATACAATTGAATTCAGGTTTACACATAGGATGACGTAGCTGAACCATAGTACATTAGAGGAAGTCAACAACATTTGGCAATCAGGCATTTGCTAAGAAGGTAACATCCAGTAGTATAGCTTCACAAGCTGAACACTTATCTAATAATAAAAAAGTAACATAGACAAAACCTGCTACTTTATCGAGAATGTACCGGGAAGAGATCAATAATATGCAAACTGTTTGCTATTCATCATAATTTATTTTATCAACTTTAATATGTGCTCCTAAAGAGACATATACACGATACACTTACGCCAACAAATGTTTTAATACCTAATTAAAACATTTTTAGAAGCTGTTTCCAGAATTTGGTTCAGTACTTACCGCGAATTCTATTTCATGTCTTTTACCGATTGAAAAAGAGTGCTACGAAGTAGTAATTTGGATTAAGGAAGAAAAAGAAGGCGTCTAGAGTAATTTCTGGTGAATATCGTGATTGCTCGATGATATTTTTGTTGAGTGTTTGGCCAAAATTTCGTTTACAATGATGACCTTGTGCTAAGGCGTATTATCGTGAATTTGCTTCCCAGAAACCTTTTTTTTACGTGTGGAAATCCTCATGGATACCCTCTACTTTAGGCGGAAGTGACAGACTATGTCGGACTCTTACCGACTAAAACCACATGGTGTCCTTCCCTTTGCCAGGTACTCGGGCTGTAGGAATTCTTTGACACACACCGACTACCTCATGCGATAGTCAAATAAAACACTCTACATGACTTTGACTTTTGTACGAGTTGGCGTGGTTTTTTCCGTTTCGGTTCCGCACTCCGAAGCTTGTTGACTAGTTTTAATGTCAAACTAGTAAAATCACGTCTTCCTACCAGTGAAAATACGTTTGCGAATTGACTTGTTCCAGCTTGTCCTCAGCAGCTTTCATATGATTGAGTTTTTGGAGAAAATATAGTTCTTTTTAGACTAGCCGAGCGGCAGATTATTTCATGATCAAATGGTTAGTTAAAATTATACGAATCGAGTCGTGAGGTACAAACAAAAATTCAGCTATTTCTCTTAAAGTTAAATGAGAAGTTTTAGTCTTTGAATCCTTCACTATTGCGACGTCAACTTCAGTTATAGACGTTGATGGCCTACCAGAGCAAGGCAAATTTTCCATCACATATCGACTGCTTTTGAACGCTTTGTACCAGTCACAAGCACGAGTTTTTTGATAAAATCGATTTACTGTAAGCCTTCTGTAACCTTTTGCATAGACTCCGAAAACGAAACTACATGCAAAAATTTAAGACGAATTCTTTGTTTAATTTTTTGTTCATTTTGAAATTTACAATTCTGTCTAAATGATATAACTAAGAACAACTGAATTTAGTATAACTTAAATGTAAATTAAATTGGAAACTTAAGCTCCGTGCTAAAATGTAAAACAGTTGTGCCTCTCTATCAACAACAATAAAACAAAAACTTGAATTTCCATACTTTTTTGAACGTACGTATGGTACATTGTTTGTTAAATTAAAATAGAAAATTACAGAAGCAAAAGGAACTGATGAAAATAAAAAGAAAGGAATGCACACACATAACGAATGATCATTTTGTACCAAGTAATGATATTTATAAAATGAATAATGTTACTGGCGTGTGAATAATGATAAAAACTGAATATTAATGGCTGATCCTTCATTTCCTTCATCTTCCGGGTTCCCCTTGTTGTCCTTCCGTAGCTGCACTTTTACGTTTTCCTACTCATCACTCCAGTTTTTATTCCCATTCTTTCACAGCACATGCTATAAGGCTATGGAACTCCCTTCCCCTTGATATTCGTTATAGTAAATCCATAACATCATTTAAATATCGTCTAAAACTGTTTTACTCCTCTAGCCCTTAATGGTATCACTTGTTGTTAGAACTTATCTATTAGTAGGTATAACATTTATATTAGTTTTTTTTACCCTTTTTGTTATTGCAATATACATATTAGTATTAAGTAAGTATTTATGTCGAATAGTTTATAATTTTAATTAAGTTTTTTTTATTCTCTTTAATATTAAGCTAGTACACTGTCTACCTATCGCTTTTTTAATTTGTATCGTTTTTCTCTATCTTAGGTTAGCTGTAAGATATCTTTTGTAAGAGATAAGCTCGCCTTTTGTACAATATTTATGTTTTTATTTTCTCGCTGTCAATTCTCTATTACGTGTACAATAAAGTGTAAAATAAATAAATAAATATCACGTGGCCTGTCTGTCGAAGACAAGCGAAATGTGTGTTTCTCTTGCTAAACATATAATGTGTATATTTGACAACCCTACTGAAACGCCGTTACGCATTCGCAAAGTACAATCAGCTATAGAAATAATGAACTCATTAACAAGTTTTATTTATTTTTATAAAAACGTTACGAAAAAAGATTGTTAGGGATTTTAATGTAGTTTTAGATTTCTCTTGACTAAAACAATAAACATATTTTAGGTTGCACAAGTAACAGGGAAACTTTGTGTTGGTCACGTCAGATTTTATTTAATGTAGTTTTTGGCAGAACTGCAAGATAAACAAGTAGACAGTTTCATTATGTTGACAAAAACACTAACCAATAGAAATAAATGGAGGTAATGATTTTAAATGCACTTGAAGATGGTCTATCAACAATCCATCAATCATATCCATCCAGAGGTTAGCTTTTTTTAACGTGAGGTTTTTGGGGGATCAAAACTAAAACTAAACTAAAACCCCATGGCGTCGTCCCTTCCTTTGCCTGGTACCGGGGCTGTGAGAACTATTTCACACGCCTCCTCTGACCCCAAGGTTCTGGATCTGGCGAACCCTATCCATGCAGCCACACTCAACAGGGGCTTCAGGTAGTATGAAGTAGTGAGATTAGAGACGTCACGCACATTAGGGTCTAAGTGGTAACAGGTAATCCCGTATCTGTCGCGACTGATATTGCGCTATATAGCCCGCTGGCATTTAAGCTGCTACCCCAGGTGGGCCCTATTGCCCACCGCCCTAGCTCACTCCCCGTGTCCCCTCTTGGACAGATGGGGGGAAATGAGGAGCATCCTCCCTAGTACGATATACACCATAGGTTTTTCTAGGGCCCCAGCTCGAACCCGGGTACTTAGCCCCCTATACACGACAAGACTTGGACCATCGGTGGAAAACTTTGGTTATACATTATATAAATTCAAATTGAAACACGACAATGACGAGCACCTAAATTATATGGGAATCTAGCTATTGCCCGCGGCGTTGGCCACCTTGTTAAAAGTCTCGTTAAAAGTTGTGTGTTAATCCAAGTTACCCTTTCTGTGTGCCAAATTTCATGAAAATCGGGTTAGCAGTTTTTGCGTGAAGGAGTAACAAACAAACAAACTAACATTCGCATTTATAATATTCATAGAATAATAATGAAGTCAATGGTGTTAACCCAGGCAAATTATTTCCCTAGTGATGATGGGGTCGTCACATAAAACAAATTCATAAATCTGAATTATTAAGAGTAAATTGTTTGCTTGCGAACGATGAGGTTACTACATTTTCATTTCTTGATTATATTTAAAAAAGAATCACTTTTTAAAAATGTTTCAGTCCAATATCTATATAATATTGTGCCTTCGTTGCGAGCGAAAGCCACACTGACGGAGAGGTTACGTGCAAACACCTTCATAAACTTTTGCTTTTATAATATTAATGAGTTTTTCTTTCTTTCGTAGTAATCAGTAGAGTTGCATGAATATCTTATTGTGCAATCCGTAAGATACTTTTTACTTCTTTACAACAGACAGTTTGTAACATCAGTTTTTTTATTTTTTTTGATATTGGAAGGCAAACAAGCAGACGGATTTCCTGATGGAAAGAAATTCACACCGCCTAGAGACACCAAAGGTGGTAATGGTGCGTTGCCAACTTCAGACCAAGATGTGAGGCCTCGAACAAAAGGAAGTTTACCGGTTACCTTACCCTCCGAAAAGGAACACGTCATTCCGCTATAACGTCCAATGCTTGCCGCATTGGACGTTATGG
>NJDC01010042.1:45449-56026 GCA_002245475.1 Calephelis virginiensis
TCATAAACTTTTGCTTTTATAATATTAATGAGTTTTTCTTTCTTTCGTAGTAATCAGTAGAGTTGCATGAATATCTTATTGTGCAATCTGTAAGATACTTTTTACTTCTTTACAACAGACAGTTTGCAACATCAGTTTTTTTTATTTTTTTTGATATTGGAAGGCAAACAAGCAGACGGATTTCCTGATGGAAAGAAATTCACGCCACCTAGAGACAGCAAAGGTAGTAATGGTGCGTTGCCAACTTCAGACCAAGATGTGAGGCCTCGAGCAAAAGGAAGGTTACCGGCTACCTTACCCTCCGAAAAGGAACACGTTAACGGCAAGCTTTGGACGTTATGGCGACAGGAATAGGTAAGGCGGTAGTACCAATCCGGGCGAGTGGCTGTTAAACTCTACCACCTAGTCAGATGTCATGGTGTTAGTGACGGTGAGCCTATGCTCGCCTTTTGCGAGCTGACTGGCAAGGAAGGCAGATGGTCTATTCCACAAAGGAGCCCGGACCAACACGGGGAATTTCTTAACTTGAGAATTATATAACATCGCCTCTATGGTCTAGCGGTCCGGCTTCGAACTTCTTGAGGGTTTGATCCCCGTGTCGGACAACAATATTGGGCAGATTAAGAGTCCATAGCGGACAAACACTCTGACACGTAATTTATATACATTAAGATTTATTTTCTTAAAACCGAATTTTTTGAAAAACTGAGATCACACTTTTATTATTGTAAAGCGCTTGTTATTATAAAGTGTTTGTTGGGATAATTCTTCTATAAAAAATAATGTAATCAACTATTTTCAAAGAAGAGAACGTCAAGTAGTGTGTTTTTTTGTGACAGCTTACGATTTTTTTTTGCTGAGACAATTTTTTTAATCGGGTTTTGGTTTTTAAAAAAAGTAATAGGTTTATCTGTTCTCAAAAGGTCTAGTTCTAGATAATCGTGAGTATAATCCGGCTAAATTTATATATATATCTAAGTCAATATTTAATTTAGGGCTAAAAATATTTCAGAACGTAGGTAGTATTGGCATTAGTTCTATAATCCAAAGCCTGTTTCCACAATGATGAAAGGTGACCTGCCAGCCTATACTACTAATATTATAAACGCGAAAGTTTGCATGTTTATTTGTTACTGCTTCACGCAGAAACATGCTGAACTGATGTTCATGAAATTTGGCACACAAATAAACATCAACTTAAACTTCGATAAATACATAGGGTACTTTTTATCCCAAAAAAAATTTCCTGGTCCCATTAACCAGGGAAACCATCCCGCGGGCAACAGCTAGTTCGATTATAACTGCGTGCCAGAAGAGTGTGTCATAGGAGTAAGAGCTACTGAAACACCCCTTTTTACACAAAGCTATAATTTTTTAAATTACTATTTTACTATTAATCAAACATGAAGGTCTCGTTCTGGATGGCATTTTAAGTTTACTTAACCCTCATTTAGATCATTTACCATTTAAATTGTTTTTAAATGGTAATGTTGCAATTTGAACTTGCTTTTAAAGCTTCAAATCTCGTTCAGTGACGTTAGACACGGACAATTGCAAACACAAATTATGATCAGCCGCTAGTTACACCACGATATACAATTGAAAAACCTATTTTTTTATGTTATTGGAAGGCAGACAAGCAGTCGGATTTCGTGATGGTAAGAAATACACGCCTTTTAGAGACACCAAAGATGATAATGGAGCGTTGCCGACCTGAGGTCAGTGTGTTAGTCCTTTACCGGCTACCTTACCCTCTGAACTAGAACACGTCAACGGCAAGCACTGACTTTATGGCGGCAGGAATAAGTAAGGCGATGGTGCCAATCATCTTGTAGGATGTCACTGTGACGGTAAACCTATGCTCACCTTTTACGGGCTGCCTGGCAGGAAGGCAGGAGGTCAATTCTACAAAAGAGCCCGGACCCTCACGGGAAAAATGTATCTCTTAATTATAATTTAAGGAAAGTTAGTTTTAGAGAGAGGTAAAGGGAAACCTAGAACTACTTAAGTCACTCACTTCACTGGTGGTAGAGTGCTATGAAGCAACTTGTAACCTACTCGAGTAAGGATCCGCCGCGTTACCTATTCCTGACTTGATCCTGAAGGTCCGGAAGGTAGGCTAGCTACTAAATTTGCACAATAGGCCTAACATACTAGACATAGGTACACCTGTAACTTTTATGGTGTTTATAGGCCACGCTTGTCTATTACCATAAGTAGACCCATATGCTTGTTCGCTGACCTATCGCATAAAAAAGTCACCTAAGAGATAAGTAACCTATCGTTATTGGTGTAAAAAGAGAAAACAGAAAAAAGATGAGAATATAGATTGCTTCACAGATAGGAGTAATTTTCTTATGCACTAAAAAAGGGAGACGTGTAATTCTCACAACTAGAAAAATCGTAAGCTTTTTCTAAAAACTAAAAAAGGTAAAATATTTTGTAGACGACAGTACAACTCGTATTCATTTACAACTTCCAACCAAGGCTTAGTGGATACATTTCCGTTTTGTTGCCATTGTGTTCGTGCATTGTGATAATGATATGTGAACAAAATGTATATAACATAGACCTTGGGGCTCACATTCACTCTTTAGCATTACAGTTTATATAAAAACAAATCAGAAAATCTATGTTCTGAGTATTTATTATTACTAAAAGTCGCCCAGTGGTCGAAAACATAATAAATTGTAATTATAAATAATTCAATTATTATCTTTTAGATAAGAATGCCATCTTTATTTATCAATGCGCCATCTGTGATTTTTTATCGTTATCAATATATTTGTTTGTGTAAATCAATTGCATGCTAGTATGTGTTATTTTTTTTATTTATTGCACTTTACAAGCATAAGAGATAGTATTTATAAATATACAATTTATGAAAATTAAAAAATATTATTCTGCACTTCTCCTACACATAAACTTTAATTGTGCCAAATATCAAACTCCTTCATCAGCGCATTTTTTTAAAAGTGGTCCAAATTTTTTGCTTCTAGTATTATTATTACAAGGGGCTAGCGTACACGACTAACTCCACCGACCAACCATGAGGCTCAGGTTTGATTTCCAACGGGTCAAGTTTATATGTGATGAAATTTAGATGTTTTTTTATGTTAGAGATCAGCGAATAAGCACGATGCTCTCCTTATGGTAAGAGACAACTGTAGCCTATAAATACCATAGACAGCACGGTCGCTGTATACTGGCTAACCAACCCTCCAAACCGGAACAGAATCATTATGGCGCAGAAATAGGTAAGGCTTGTGGCCGTACCTGAGCAAGGTGCTGCTTTCTAGCTATATACCAGTGGTCTTGTTGGCAATGACCAATATTTTAACCTATTTTCGCATCTTACGATCTGCCTGGCAGGGAGGCAAATGGTCAATTCTATTTAGCGAACAAGCATTGAACATCTAAGCCCCGTTTCTATGAACCGTAATTCGTCAGTATAAAGTTCGTCAGTATGACGAACCGTATTAAGTATAACCATTAGTAGTTTGCTTAAAAGTAACGAAGCGTTACCCATACTTATACAAAATATTTATAGTTGACAATCGAAAACGAACGACTGTAGTTAGATTTTGTACTATTCGTACAAAAAACAATCAAAAATGAAATGAAATTTATTTATTTGCGGAATACATGTATTTAAAAGTTGTGTGTGTTTAAAATTAGCAGGCAAATCGCCTCGTTTCTTGATTATATGAACCGGTTCCTTATGAACACCCAGACCAGGTAAAGCAGACATTTCCACCGTCTTAGTCCGGGTATCTATCTATCCGGGTATATTACTAACATCGACTAACACCCATAAGACAATCATATAATATGGTTACTTTGAGGTTAGATTAAATTTGTGTGATTTGTCAAAACATTTATTTATTTATTTAACATTTTATTTATTTAAACATATTTATATATTATTTATTACCATAATAGATGTTACCCATGGCTACTCCTGTCTTAAAGTACTTAATTAAAATTAGTTATTTTTTAGTCTCTGTGGTCTAGCGGTTCAGTTGTTGGACTTGACTGCATGAGGTCCCGGGTTCGAATCCCGGGTGGGGCAACAAAAAGAAAATTGGGTTTTTCCAATTTTTTTAAAAAAAAAACGTTGCTCGGGATTGGATATGTGCCCGGTTGGCGATAGGCTTGCCACCTATCACATTGTGGGACTTAGTGTCTTCGGCTAGTCGTTGGTGCCCTGGTTGTGCCTCTGCCTACCCCTTCGGGGATATCGGCGTGAAGATGCTTTTTTTTATTTTTTAGTTACTCCTTATGCGGGAACAGGCGCAGTTTTTTCTTTTTTTCACACAGAACGGCAATCGTTTTCATTTACAATTTACTTCTTAAATTTCATATACAACAACAACGTTGTCCGAGATTGGATATTTGCCCGGTTGGCCATAGTCTTGCCACTTATCACGATGTGTCATGCCTGTAGTGCCCTAGTTGTATCTCTATCTACCTCTTCAGGGATGTGGGCGTAAAGGTACTACTACCAAACTTCGTAATATCAGTTTGGTCAGCCATCTTGTAGTTTACTAAATTATTTACCGTAATCGGTCTCAGAAGCCTTATCAATAAATTAAGAAGACATAGGTTCAATATTCACAATAAGTTTAATCTACGAGTAGGCGAACTGCCATTAGGCATAAGGGTAATTTATAACTTGGGCCCGAGAGAAGTTTTAGAGGAAGTTTCGAGAGACGTGTGTATTCTATATGCATAGCGTATATTTATTTTTATTTTGATGATTAATACTTTTTATTATTACTAGTGGTCGCCCGTTGGTCGAAATTCGACCATAATAAATTTTAATACCTTGTTGATAAGAACGCCATCTTCATTTCTCAAGACCAACTTGATTCCAAGCTGTATGATGCGCCATATGTGATCTTTTATCGTTATCATCAATACATTTGTTTTTGTGTCTCAAATGCATAGTACTCGTAGTATAGGTAATGTTTTATTTATTGATTTAATGTACTATAAGAGCATCATTATTGAAAAATATTTGCGTTTTGCACTTTTCCAACACAAAAACTATAATTGTGCCAAATTTTATGTTATTTTCGTAAAAAGGAGTTCAAAGTTTTGGCATCACGTATTAATACATAAAAGAGTAAAGTAAAGCAAAGTAAAGTATCTTCACGCTCATATCCCGAAGACGTAGGCAGAGGCACAAATAGGGCACCCACGACTAGCCGAAGATACTAAGTCCCACAATGTCATGGGTGGCTGGCCTATCGCCAACAGGGCTCATATCCTATCCCGAGCAACATATTTTTAATTAGAAAATTGAAAAAAAACAAATTTTCTTTTTGCTGTCCGGCACCGGGATTCGAAAACGGGACTTCATGCAGTCAAGTCCAACAACTGAACCGCTAGACCGCAGAGACACATCACATACCTATGTAGAATCATCATCTCATCATCATTTAAAAAGTCTACGTTTGTCTATGTTTTTGTGTTTCTTTTTTAGATGATAGATATCTCTCTAGCTAGAGATAAGATCGCCCACTATTACTATTAGCTAATGTTAAGGTTAATTATAATAAAGACAATTTTATGATTGTTATTATTAAAAGACTGAATGTCCTTACAGTAACAGTCACTGTGAAGTGTAGAAGGCTATTTTTAGCCTCCAACGGACAAAACGTAGTAGTATAAGTTTGTCATGTCTGTGTGTGTATGTATGGTATCATAGCACTTAAGCAAATGGGCCAGTTTCAATGCGTATTTTTATCGAGTTGGTTCCTAGCTAGATTCATCATGGATAAGTTTAACTGGGGGCTATAAAATGAAACAATTTAACAATTATTGTATGCTCCCACATACTTAATATGAATATTCTCAGCTTCTCGTGAGATCCTACAAATAAATTATTAAAAAAAAATCAATTATGTCTATTTTCTTTCATTTTGATAGACGTTTTAGTCTAGTTATTTTAGTGAATAACCTCGGAATAAGAGGTTATAAGCTAAATATTTGTATATAGTTTTATGTTATCGTTCTAATAGCTGTCTAAAAAGTCTCATATAATCTCGTGTCTGCATCGGAAGTTATACGAGGTCAAAGGTAATTAAAAATAGTTTTTCGCGATTATGTCAGTTTCTATTGCTCCAATGATGTTTTAACATCTATAATAAAAAAACAGTTTTATAAATTTGGATATCCGACGGTGTATTATAACGACCCTGGAATTTCCTAAATATTACGGCCGCTACTGACGACAGCGCTACCCTTGGAAACTAAAGCTAGCAAATTGATTTTATTGTAGTAGACACAGAAATGTTTTAGGTATTAAATAAAACTAGTGGTCGCCCATTGGTCGAAATTCGAGCATTTTAATATCCAAATTTTAATATCTTATTGATAAGAACGCCATCTTCATTTCTTAAGACCAACTATTTTGTTTCCTGAATGGTTAGTGCGCCATCTGTGATCATTTATCGTCAACACCAATATATTCGTTTGTGTGTGTCAAATGCATGGTAGTGTAGGTAATGCTTTATTTATTGATTTAATGTACTTTACAAGCATTACTATTGAAAAATATGAGCGTTCTGCAATTCTCTTACGCTAAAACTATAAGTGTGCCAAATTTTATGCTCCTGCGCAATTTTCGTAAAAAAGGGGTCCAAGGTTTTGGTATCACGTATTAATATATAGATAAACTGACCGGAATTTATTTCTCGTGGGCAAAACACGTTTGAAAACAAGTATTGATGAGTTCATTATTTAAAAAAAACCTTTCAATTTATTGTTTGATAATGACATATAGTAGTACTATTTGAATTATGCCCTCCGGCTATATTCGTCAAGCTTCGGAAATCCGAATAAATTTTTAGATAAGTTTATATAAAGTTGTTATTACATTATTAATCATTTCGCTTAAATTTAGATTAGGTGAGCCAATTTAAAAATAAAATTATAAAGTGTAAAAAGAGTAAAAAGTTTTTGTAAAAAACCATTACACCTCCTAACGTGACGTTGCTGGCCATGTCGCCATGGCGTCTCGGTGAGTTATGGCCCTTAGTTAACCTCAACCGACATACATAACAACCGGGCACATATAAAATCCCGGGAAACGTTATTTCTTATCAAAAAAAATATTAGGTTAGATTTTTTGTCCCTAACTAATAACCGAATCAGGTCAAGTGAAATAAAATCCTTTAAAAATGGACAACTCGCTAGTGATTTGCGGGAAAGTTTTAGTTTTATTGACCTTCGGAGTCATAAAATAAATATAATTCACCACAATGGAGCTTTAACAGCTTTTTATAACTTCCTTAGTCCTTACCGACCTAAGCCCCTTAGTTTTCGTGTGGAGCTTTAAATCGACAAAAACCGCCAACTGGCCACTTGTTGGAAAATGGTTACCGTTGAATGGGTATTATTAATACAAAGTTTTACCACGTATTGGTCCAGGTCCTCTGTAATAGACTATCTGCCTCCCTGTTAGGCAGATCGTAAGAGGCGAGCAATGGTTACATGGATCTTTACCACCAAAACTCTGGTTTAGAATGCTGTGCAGAAACTTTGTACCAAGGTACCAACCACCTTGCCTTTTCTTGCCGCCATAAAAACAGCCTCATGTACCTGTCCGAGGGATAGGGCAGCCGGTAGACTTGCACAATGGGCCGAACACCCTGCCTACATGACAGCGACGCATCTATAACATCTATGGTGTCTATAGGCTTTCGTTTGTCTGTCTTGAAATGAAAAAATATCAGTACTAGGGGTTCCACATGAATTAAAATATTGGGTGTAAACATTGGTTTGCATCCATGTGTTCCCGAGTACAGGGTTCGAATCCCGGATCGGGCAACAAAATGAAAATTGGGCTTTTCTAATTTTCTAATAAAAAAAGAGTGTGTGTACTCATGTACGCACGTAAGAAGTTATACTTCTTTGGCGTAACAATCCAAAAATACTAAATAAAAAGGTTCGCAACTAACTTCAGGGTGTTGCTTTTTTCTGTCGGACGCAACTAACTTCAGACTGTCACATTTATCTGTCGGTATGCGCGCGTATCGTAAAAATTCACTCTCATCATTTTTCCCCAATCGCGCCAAAAGAAGTATAACTTCAAAAATGTTGCACGGGATTGGATCTATATAGCGGTTCAGTTGTTGGACTTGACTACATGAGGTTCCAGGTTCGAATTCCGGGTCGGGCAACAAAGAGAAAAATTGGGTTTTTCCAATTTTCTAATAAAAAAAAAGTTGCTCGGGATAGGATATGTGCTCGGTTGGCGATAGGCTTGCCACCTATCACATTGTGGGACTTAGTGTCTTCGGCTAGTCGTGGCCTGGGTGTGCCTCTGCCTACTAATATGGGCATGAAGATGCTTCTGAATTTCAATTTGTTTCAAATAAAGTTTCCACTAAGGCCACTTTTGTGGAAGGCGTGATTATAACCACCTGGATGATGCTTAACCGTAGTTCTATCCATCATAAATGTTTCAAATGATGCTGGAGTCTAAATATAACACGTTACGTCAGATGTTTGTTTCACCGCTCGCACACCGTGACGTCTTTCATATTCCTTTTTTTATAAAAATGGAAGGCAAACAAGCAGATGGATTTCCTGATGGTAAGAAATTTACGCCGCCTAGAGACACCAAAGGTGGTAATAGTGCGTCGCCAACCTGAGGCCGGGATGTAAGGCCTCGAGCAAAAGTAAGTTTACCGGCTACCTTACCCTCCCATGATGAGTTGAGGATAAGAAATATTATACTAAGTTATATTTAAAGTCATTAGCAAACGTACAAAAAATTAAAAAAACGACGGGTTGCACTCCGGGAGTGCCGGCATAAGTGAAAACTTGAATATTAACGTTGTAAATTTTTGATATTTTGGAATGGTTACGGAATTTTGCACGAATTGGTTTATTTTCAGTATGAAAGTACTATCATTTATGTGGTAGAATACAATATTTATTTATTGCGCTATCGTACACAAACATGACAACACGAGCATTCGCGCAAGCGCCCTGCGCCGTCTTACGAATTTTCGATCAGGTCATGTGTCCTGACGCGAGTTTAGAAGTTTTTACCCATTCTAAGAAAAGTGCGCAACGCCGCTAAGGAAGTTTTCATTTCAAAAAAAAATATTTATGCTTACCCTTGTGTTCGCACAGACAGAGCTCTTCTACGATTTTATTTATAGATCACTTTAATATTCAGGCTGCGAAAGTAGTTACAAAATGATTTATTATTACTAAAGATATATTACGTTTTTAGACTTGTTTGTAACTTTCGCACGTGCATAAACTAGTACCGCCTTCTGATAAAATACATTTAAAGGAAGCTGGTACTTAGGGTGGCATTCCACCTATCAAAGATCTTTGTCCAATGTACTGTTGATAATAATATCGTACACCGTAATTTCAAAACCCATCTTCTTAGCTTTTTCTTTCTTTCATTAGGTTTTGGCATTCGCCTTAGCATTTTGCCATTAGTTAATAGAAATTTGCATCAATTTGCAAATTTACTAAAATCAGTATTCAATAATAATTAGTCATAAGTCATGTCAGGGTCTTGGATAAAGCGGTGGCCTCATTACTCAAGCTTATGTAGTGAGATTTGGCGGCAAGGAGAAAAAACACACTACGTCAATTTCTTCATTAGTTCATTTGTGCACTTTCACTGAACAAAATTGAACAAAATGCCACTAAAATTAACTAATTTCACTCAAAAGAAACACGAAGTTCAATAATTATGAAAAAACTTCTACCATCTTTTCTCTCGATGGCGCCAAAACTCGTCTTTTTTCCCTCTTAGCTTCATAAACATCAAGTATATTTTTTTCATTTTGATGAGAAATGCAGTGTTGCCACTTTTTATATGGAAAAAATGCTAAACTTTCTTTTCAAATGTGCTAAGTTGCTAAAAATAATCCTTACTGGTAAGTCGTACAGACAAAACGACTATTAATGAAGAAACCCCTATTCGAAGTAAATTGTAGTATCATTAAGATAGAAAAGTGATTGCAGTTTTTAGTATAATGGTTGAATTCAGTGTTAGTACTTAAAATTAGTCAATTTTGGTGGCATCTTATAAAGTTTTGTTCAATTTTAAAGGACAATAATTAGTAAAGTATTCATTCATCATTTAAAAAAAAGTATTCACTACGTAAGCCTGTGTAAGGAGGCCTCCACTTTATCCAAGAACTTTAAATGATTTTATATGATGGCTAAATATATGATAATAGTTTAAAGATTTAATTTCGCTAAATTGGGTGAGTAGATGCAAAGTTAAACTTTACTAATGGAAGATGGCAACGCCCATGCTAAACTTTAAATTGCTATTTTATAGCCAATTTTATTATCAAATCTCCCATCCAATCTCAAATCCAAATCTCGAAGTTACTAAAAATTAAATATCTCTGGACAAGTTACAAAAATTGAATCTAACCCCAAAGTAAGCAAATTATATGCTTGTGTTATGGGTGCTAGTCAACGATACTAATACATAGACATACTTAAATAGATACCAGAATAAATTTAATAAACACCCAGCCCCGGAAATGCAGACATCTCAATGTTTATCACACAAATGCCTGCCC
>NJDC01010065.1:6059-20485 GCA_002245475.1 Calephelis virginiensis
AACAAATATCCATTCATACATACTCACAGACTTTCTCATTTATAATATTAGTACAATAGTACATGTGATTAAATATACATGTCTATAATACTACTACTGTTGAGTACTACATTCTCCAAACAGAGGACCCGGACCAACGCAGGGAAAAGCAATAACATTTAAATAAGTGTTAATCCTTTTACACCGATTCCATTTATATTGAAAAAATCCAATTTCGGGTGCCTGGAACAACTGAAGTGTGAGTAATAGGTGCAAAAATAGAAGTTATCGGTGTCGTATTTGCCCTTTGAAATTGGACCATCGCGAATTGGCAAAAAACTCATTTCATCCCATTAATCGTAGGCGTAATAGCTTTTGGCGTAAGGATGTGACGAGTTCATCATACTTCTTACAAATATTTAGTAAATTAGATTGTTGGGCTATTCAAGTGAACATTCAGATGAAGTGTTTGTTTGGGGATGGGCAATGCTATAGATTTGTTTGTTGTTTGTTTTGAAACCAACACAGAATCACAAAAAAAACCGCCTTACTTATAACATTTTATGGTTTTAAATCTGACTTTCACTCGATTAACTCAGTTTTTCCGGCAAAAAAACTAGATTGGAATAGATTGGGTATAATTTCATAGTTGTTTTATTTTAGTTAAGTTCTTTTGTTCCTGAAACAGTCTATCCTTTGATCTTGAAACTTGGTTAGAAGATACGTGTTTTGTGAACCGCAATAAGATTTTCTGATGAAAATACAAAAATTACAATAAGTTTTTGGAGTTCCCCATACTTAGACCTAAAACTCAAATTTGCATTAAGTTACCTTAGATACCCTCTCAAAAAAGCTGCTAAGTACAAGTCGAACTCGCCCATGAAGGGTTTCGTGGCTGAAAGTAACATAATATAAAAGTTCTTGATCGCCTCTGTGGTCTAGCGGTCCAGGTGTTGGACTTGACTGCATGAGGTCCCGGGTTCGAATCCCGGGTCGGGCAACAAAAAGAAAATTGGGTTTTTCCAATTTTCTAATAAAAAAAAATGTTGCTCGGGATTGGATATGTGCCCGGTTGGCGATAGGCTTGCCACCTATCACATTGTGGGATTTAGCGTCTTCGGCTAGTCGTGGGTGCCCTGGTTGTGCCTCTGCCTACCACTTCGGGTATATGGGCGTGAAGATGCTTTTTTTTTCTTGGAGTTCATACATATTACTTTGTCAAGAAAGCATCGGGAAAAGATCATAATATACAAACTATTTGTTATTCATCAACATTTACTTTACTTTATTTCTCGTTTTCGTCTCGTTCTCGTTCTTCTCGTTCAATTCTCTTTTATGTCTCGTACGATTTAAATGGGTGCCCCAAAGTTTTTTTCAGTCTAGGAAAAAGAAAGAAATCGGCAGGATATATGTGGTTGTTCGTTGACAATGACAGCCTTGTACAAAGATGCATTATCGTTTTGCAAAAATCTAGAATTTTCTTTCTACAAATCTGTCCTTTATCGTCTAATTTGCTCTCATAACCCTCAAATAATATTCCTTATTTACCGTTTGACCTTCCAGCAAGAATTCCGGTGGCACAACACCACAACTGTCAAAAAACACTCAACATGACTTTGACTTTTGAACGAGTTTGGCGCGTTTTTTGTGGATTTCGTTCAG
Source organism: Calephelis virginiensis (assembly GCA_002245475.1). NCBI lineage: Eukaryota > Metazoa > Arthropoda > Insecta > Lepidoptera > Riodinidae > Calephelis > Calephelis virginiensis. The sequence goes on from NJDC01010065.1 coordinate 7,701, forward strand.
ATGGAAGACGCCACTCCGAAGCTTGTTGACTAGTTTGCATGTCAAATTTGTAAACCATGGTCTCTTCATCAGTGCCAATGCGTTTCATGATGGTTAGGTCGGAATTGACTCATTCTGGGATGTCCTCAGCGACTCTCATGCGATTGAGTTTTTGGAGAAAGTTCGTCTTTTGGAACTAGCGGAGCGGTAACATGTTTTATACTCAAACGATTAGTTATATCAGAGATTAGTAATTATATTTACTAATCTCTGATTATATATATTGTCTTTGGTTATATTAATACAGATCGACTCGTGAGATCCAGAAACTGCAGTGTTTTTCTCTTAAAGTAAAATGAGGATTTTCAATCACTGTTTCCTTCACTTTTGCGATGTTAACTTCAATTTCTATGTTCCTATTATTTTCATATTGACCGCCTCGTTGTTCGAGTGGCTAGCGTACACGCCTAACTACACCGACTAACCGCGAGCCTCGGGTTCGATTCGCGACGGCGGCAGGCATTTGTGTGATGAACATTTAGATGTCTGCATTAGATTCAATTTATGTAACTTGTCCAGAGATATTTATTATTATCCTATTCCTGTCGCCATAACGTCATGACGTGTTCTGGTTTGGAGGGTAAGGTAGCCGGTAAACTTACTTTTGCTCGAGGCCTAACATACCGGTCTCAGGTTGGCAACACACTATTACCACCTCGGATATCTCTAGGCGGTGTGAATTTCTTACCATCAGGAAATCCGATAATAAATGCATACGTTGAGAGCCTAACTTGCGCACCTACGGTCAATATTAATAACCTATCTGCAGGTAGAGATAGGCCTAATAGAGTTTTGTTGCATATGGATGTTTGTTATTTATTGGAAAATAGAAGTGGTCACCTGGCAACTTATCTAAAACACCACTATCTCTTATCTTAGATAGATTATTAATATTAGGTGCTAGATATGTCAATTGTCTTTTAATCAGTCATTAAGTGGACATTTTCAATTTGTTTTCTTTACAAAATTGTGATTTAATAGATTAAATGTCAATGACCTTTCTCTATGCAGCCGTGTACATTTTTGCGACATGATTAAATTGAAAAGAAGTCTTGCACTTCCAGATGCGAGAGTGCCAGAGACATACATTGGCTTACAGTGACACTAAGAAAGTTTAAACATTACTAAGTATTCCTCGATCCACCTCCAAATACAAATATTCCTGGACAAGTTAAAGAAATTGAATTTAACCTCAATGTAAGTAAGTAATATGTTTACGTTAACGGTATTAGTCAACGATTCTAAGTCATAGAAATACTTGAATAGATATCAGAAAAAAAATGTTTAGCAAACAAAGGTAAATGTATCTTAAGATGAAAGATACTATTTTGTTTAAACATTACATTCAAATCAAAAAAAATACTTAAAAGTATTTTTAAAATTGTAGTCTACTAAGTTAAATACAGTGTAAAATAATTTTAACCTAAGTACTAATAATAAAGACTTGCAGTTAATAGTTTGATTTATAGGTTATCCATGTTTTAAATTATATTATATACAAGTTTATGGTGTTTAAAAATTATATAATGCATGATAAACATATATTGTAAATTGATTAATGATTGAAATGTAGGAAAGGAAAATTTGCATAACGGTGAAATGGTAAAATATGTGAAACTAACCTTATAAATGAGGACCTGTAGTGTTAGAAATTACTTATCTAAGCAAATTCAGTTTTGTTATGATAGGAAAGGAAAAACTACTATAGAAACATTGGAGGAATCAATAATTGCATAAAAGATACATGCAAAAGATTAATATATACCTACCAAAAATTAAATTTATCAATTGCAAAAAAATATCATAAACACACATACAATTATTGTTTAAATTATCCGAAAAAAGTCATATACGAATGAGTTTTTAAACGTTTTAATAATTTTTAATCTAGACAACATTCAATATTTCTATTAAAAGATAATGTCCACACGAAAAAATGTGACTTAAATGACTTTTGGCTCTTAATATATGGTGCGTTCACTCATTTAATTTAATCCATATCGAATGAAATTTTTCATTAAAAAATATTAAATGATTTAAACTTAGCCGTTTAACCATTCACTAATTTTACAAAGTAAACTGAAAAACCTCTGTGGTCTAGCGGTTCAGGTGTTGGACTTGTCTGCATGAGGCCCCGGGTTCGAATCCCGGGTAGGGCAACAAAAAGAAAATTTGGTTTTCCAATTTTCTAATAAACAAAAAATGTTACTCGGGATTGGATATGTGCCCGGTTGGTGATAGGCTTGCTACCTATCACATTATGGGACTTAGTTTCTTCGGCTAGTCGTGGGTGCCCTGTCTGTGCCTCTGCCTACCTCTTCGGGGATATGGACGTGAAGATACTTTTTTTTAAACTAAAAAACGAACATAACATTGAAAACCATAAGTCATTTGAGTCACAATTTTTTGTGGATATATTTTAACACACCTTGAACACTGTCTAAAAGTTTAAACACCTATTTTAGAGGGAGCTAAATAGATTATTATCATTATTGAAAACCATTATTAAACGCGGTAAACCAGCAAAAACCGACTCCAATTATTTTATTGGATACCAAGTCGCGATTTTAGAATTCATTTGTCGAAAGATATCAAGTGTTTTTATTACCATAACGTCAATTCTTGCCGATGACGTATTCCGGTTCGGAGGGTAAGATAACCGATTACTTTTGCTATAGGCCTAACATCCCGGCCTCAGGTTGGCAGCACACCATTACCACCTTTGGTGTCACTAGGCGCCATAAATTTCTTACCATTAGGAAATCCGTCTGATTGTTTGCCTTCCTATATCGTAAAAAATGTTTACAAAATGGTTGTACGTTATCAACATCCTACTAGTAACTTGAGTTTCGCTTAATAATGCATACATTTTCTACCTATATGGACGACCTTATCAATAATAATAAGTAACAAAAAATATGAAGTACTTACTAGCGTCCCAGTACGTGCTTCGCTACGTATATGTCAGCATTAATGACATAACAGAACAAAACAAAAAAAAAGAAAAAAAAACAACTGAAAAAAGTTTCAATTTGACAGAAAAACAACCATTAACTAATCGATCCGCCATTTATTAAATTCATTTGTTACAAAAAATGTGATAAATGAAGAACCGCTCGACCGATTTTATGCAAACTTCACATAAACCATCTACTAAATAGTCCAAACAAAGCCTAAACATTTGGTTGGGATAGGTGAGCCCGCTCTTAAGTTATAAAATTACAACGAAAAGTGGCGTTGATTTTTACATATATGTTATACCAGAGATTCTTTGGTTATACCAGAGATTAGATATTGTCTTTGGTTATACTTAATCATAACTCAAAAACTATTTGTCGGATCATGATAAAACTAATTTGGGACCACTTTGGAATCATGATGTATCTTTCTAAAAAAATATTCATCAAAATCGCTTGGTTAATCCGATTTAATTAATCCGACCAGGACCGATTAATCGCGTAACATACATACAAAAAAACATACAGTCGGATTTAGAACCTTCGTCTTTGGAGGCGGCTAAAAGTACTTTGAGTTATGATTAAAAAATCGTAAAAAATTATGATATTGAAAGGCAAACAAGCTGACGGATTTCCTGATGGTAAGAAATTCACTCCACCCAGAGACACCAAAGGTAGTAATAGTGCGTTGCCGACCTGAAGCCAAGATGTTAGGCCTCGCGCAAAAGTAAGTTTACTGGCTACCTTACCCTCCGAACCAGAACACGTCAACGGCAAGCGCTAAGGTTGTGGCGGCAGGAATAGGTAAGGCGGTGGTACCAATCCAGGCGAGTCGCTGCGAAACTCAACCACCTAGTCAAATGTCACGGTGTTAGTGACGGTAATCTTGTGATCGCCTTTTATGAGCTGCCTGGTACAGGAAGACAGACGGTCTATTCTACAAATGTACTTAATGCTGTCTAAAAATTTGAACTGTTGTTTTTAAAGGACCATAAATATTACTCAATCATTTTTTTAACATAAACTGAATGCTTCCAGAGCTTTTAAATCTGTGTTTCCGCCCACCTGGGCAGGGCGTATATAACATTCTACGAGCAGTAAGGTCGGACCATTCCTGAACGATTTCCCTCCAGCGAAGTCCACAAATAAGGTTAGTTGTGATTTCTTTGAATTATTTAAAATCTGAGTAATTGTAATTTACATATTTAACCATGTTAAAAAAATGAGGAGGTTCTCAATTCAGCCGGTATATTTTTTTATGTATGTACACCGATTTCTCCGAGGTTTCTAAACCGATTTAAGTAATCCTTTTTTTGTTTGACGCGGAATAGTTTCGAATTGGTTCCGTAAAAAATATTGACTTGGGCCCGTTAGTTATTATTTTATCCAGGTTTTTTATCTATTTTCTCCTTTTTCGATGCTCATTTTTATTAAATTAAATCATATTAGCAATAAACTAAAAAGTATTAAATAAAAATAACTAGTTACTTTAATAAAACTTTAACTAAAAACTTTTTCACTTTGTAGTTTTGATGTCGGTTTTTAATAACGTAGTTATTTTTATTAATTACGCTTATTGCCTTATAATGGTTTGTAAATATGTGTATACTTATAAATAGCGAACTAAAATTAAATATATAAAACAATACTCAAAAGTCATGTAACTATATTTAACAAAATATATAAATATTGTGTTAAGGAGCTGCAATATTAAAAAATCTTCTTCTCTTAAAACAATTTTGAAAAGGTGATATTATCCATAAAAATAGTTATGTTCTTCACTAAAATAGTTATTAAAAAAACGCCTGTATTATATAATTAATAATTTTTAAATTAGGCAACAAATAAATATTTATTAGCAATTATCGGATCTGTGGTCTAGTGGTCCGGCATCGGACTTGACTTTTTGCGGTCCCGGATTCAATTCCCGGGTTGGGCAAACAAAAATATTTGAAAATGTATATTTTCAAGATTCTAATAAAAATAATGTTGCCCAAGATTGGATAAATGCCCGGTTGGCGATAGGCTTGTCACCCATCACATTGTGCTTTTAAGTGTATTCGACTAATCGAGGGCGCCCTGATTGTGCCTCTGCCTACTTCTTCGGGGATAGCGTGAAGGTGCTAGAGCATAAATATTATTTATTTCCGTTCGTTTTAATTAAGGAGTTTCAGCATTAACGATTTAGCTGTAACTCGTTTATATATATAAACAATATATGTATATAGATGTAGCGAATATGTGGTGAAATAAATAAAATAAATATCGCCTCTGTGGTCTAGCGATCCGGCGTCGGACTTGACTTCTTGATGTCCCAGGTTTGATTCCTGGGTCGGGCAAATAAAAAAATTAGAAAATCTATATTTTCAATTTTCTAATAATAATAATCCCGGAATCGGATATGTGCCCGCTTGGCGATAGGAATTATGTATGGGACTTATAGTCTTCGGCTTCTCGTGTTTGCCCTGATTGTGCCTCTGCCTACCCTTTCGGGGATATGGGCGTGAAGATGCTAGAGCATAAATATTATTTATTTTCGTTAGTTTTAATTTACAAGTAACATCGCGGCATATATTTTAATTAAGTTTAGCAGTGAGATAGATACATAGCAATTTATGAAGAAAATGTGGCAATTAAGTAAGTATGTAAAAATAATTTACACTACATTTTCAATATCTCTATATTTTAAGAAACAACCGTAGCTTATAAACACCATAGATATTATAAGTGCGTCGCTGTCGGTGCTAAGATGGTAGGTTTCATGTGCAAGTGCACCAGCTACTCTTACCTCTGGACCGGAATGAAGCACTATAATTATGGCGGCAGGAATAGGTAAGGCGGTGGATGGACTTGGGCTATTTGAAAAGCATTCTACCACCAGTGGTCTTATTGTCAACCTATTATACCTAACCTATTAACCTGTAACCTATGACCTATGATGGTCTATTCTAAACACAGGGCCAACACATGAAAAACATTTCAAATATTATACCTACTGTAAACGACTGTCATTAGTCGAGGGGTTAGTTTACATGTCTAAAACCGGCGACCAACCGAGAGCCTCGGGTTTGCTTCCCGATGACAGCAATCAATTGGGAGATCCAAATGTCTTTTTTTATGATATTATTTTCTTTCTAGATGGTAAAGTTTTGTAGCGATCGCCCGTATTGGTACCACCGCCTTATCTATTCCTTTGCCATAACGTCAGCCCTTTGTGTTGACAAGCTCCGCTTCGGAGGATGAGGTAGCCGGAACGCTAAGTTTAGCTAGAGGCCTGATCTCCCGGCCTCAAGTTGACAACGCACCATTACCACCTTTGATGACTTTTGGGGTGCGTGGATTTCTTACCATCAGCTAATCCGTCTGCTTTTTTGCCTTCCAATTTCATAAAAAAAATTGAAGTAGAATTTTTGCAGTTTTACTACTCTTAAGCTGTACTTATATACTATAATAATACTTAAATTCGACTTAATGGGAACATCATTGCCACCAGGTCTGGATCTGAGGATGAAATCCCAGGGGTACTGAGGATGTTTCTTAATTATTGTACACCGAGATTATTTACTTATTGATATAGAAGTCTTGTTATTTGCAGTTTTATTTCGCTTCACACCGACTTCGATTGCCTATTAAAATTAATTCGTTCGATCTCCGGAACTTCTTTAGACCTCGTTAAAAGTAGCTTTCGTCTTTCTTCAAGGTCTTATCGATTTCCATGCTAAAATTAATTTGATATGAAAAATTAAGTTGGAATAAAACAATGAAATGAAAATGAAATATGAAATACACACATACAGAACATCAAAGGGTAAGTTTCAAAGTTGTTCATTGAACATTTTATTGGACATTGAACAAAAAACAATACAGGTAGATATCTAACACTACATATACATATCTTATACCTTTAAATGAACAATTCTTGTATATATATAATTGGAATCTCGGAATCGGCTCCAACGATTTTCATGAAATTTAGTATATAGGGGTTTCGGGGATGATAAATCGATCTAGCTAGGAATCATTAAAAAAATACCGAGCAAACTTCGGCCATCCAGATATTATTACATTAAATTTATGACCCTTAAAAGAACTGTCAAAGTCAAAAATGACATTTTAAAAGAACTGCGTTAGTCAAAATCTAATCAAATCAAAAATCGTTTACTTACTGTAATTCTGGTTACATAGTGTAAATTAAGTTGCTGCAGCATCCTTTTAGGCAAAAACATGCCAGTGCCAGGAAGCTACGCTCTTCCATACAATTATTGTTCTTATAAACTATTAACGGCCAATATTAATAATCAATCGTAATCCAAAACTTGCTGTCCAAGACTGATATTTTGATCAATTTTTATGTTATCGCTTACCAATAACATATCTGTGGACAGGATAAATATGGCAATTAGGTATGGGATAGGCCGCCGGATACGCAGCTATCTAGATTGCTTGAAATCCATTAGATTGAGATACATTATTAACATTGGCCGTGAGTGACTTGATTATAACATCATCTTATACTAGATATTTAACAAGATACATATAAAGTTTATTGAAACATTAAAAAAAATATTTTTCACCATTACGTTTTATTTCGAATTCGTGGCTATCCATTAGTCACTTCGTAACGGTTAAAGTAATTAATCAGATTTGATCGGATTATCATTAATGAAGAAAAGTCCATATTCAAATTCAAATTTCCAAGTATAAATTTAAGCCAAGTTTATTCACTCAAATATGTCTATAACCTATAAGCAAAAAAAGATTTTAATTTCATTATAACATCTTCGAGGTACTACTTACATGAAAATTGCAATTGTTGTGTAACTCAAGAACCACTATTTGGATCTTGATTAAATTTATATGAGATCAGGAGGGTACTCGTAAAGCTCTATTCACGCAATATTGGAAATTGGAATCGAGTGCCACTTTAGGTACTCTTGAACACAATACTGGCGGGTTATTAACATTTATTTAATAGTGAATATTTAATTATTTTATCGGATTCGTTGAATTTGTTTGTAATTACTGTTCAAAATTACCTAAAATTAATTATACAATTCTTATTCCCTACTCGCATGATATCGAGATTCAATCATAATCCTACAGTGCGAAATCATGAATCTTTTAAAATAATCATACAAATTGGTTCATGAATGAGGAAGTTATTCGCAAAAACCACAGGCCAATAAAAAAGTTTTTTATTGGTCTGAAGTGAAAACATGACAAAAATATGTATAGGTAAATTGAGAAACCTTCCCCTTTTTTAAAGTCGGTTTTCACATATGTATAATATATAAATAATAAGTTTCATTGTACTTGAAATCAAGCAACACGAACAATAGTTATTAGCTTTGTTGTCTTTTTAGACTTGGAGGATACCATTCAAAATACAAATTATTAATAAATAACATATTAACCTTATATTCTAACATTATTCGAATAGTTCACCAAAAGTCTCACACCGTGATTAAATATAATAATTGTATTCAAAATGTTATCTGGAGTACTCAGATTCTATTTAACAAGTCGGTTAAAACAAGGTCTTTGTTCTAGTCGCTTTGGCTAATGACTAGGATCCAGTCCTGTCGTGTCCATGTCGGCTTTGGGGAGCGAACGCAAGCTTTGTCTGCAAGGAGCGTGATTTATTACTAATAGTCCTCGAGACAAAATTTAATTATTTTTCTGATTTCTCACACATTTTTTTTGTGTAACAAAGTGGTATTTAAATTAATTTAGTATTTATGAACTGAATAAGGACATGGTTTAATTTTTATACCTTAAGCAATGCACGATGAGTAGGTATTATTTTAAGCGAAAACGAAGCTAATAGGCCTTAGTTCGGAAGTTTCGGCCTAACCAAGAAAATAAATACAAACTAAATAAGTTACATTTTTTTTACATAAGTTAGATGCACTTTTGCCATAAGAGCCTGTCTTATTTGCCTTTTGTTTCAAAGAACTACATCGTTGAAAATATAACGTTTATTCCATAGAGTCAATATACCTGTGTGTCTAGTATTGCTTTGACTTCGTCGTTTGACTAAAATCTTTGACCTCCTAAGTGCTTTTTAGGTGAACAGAAATAAGTTTGACGGTACCAGAACTCTGCTATCCATTTTTTGACGGATGAATAAGACATAACAGAATATCCTAATGTACTGACCATATCATCATAGATGACTTTCGGTGATAGCCACTTCTTATGGAGGTACTTAATGACGGTACGCTGCTCGATTTGCTCCATTTGCAGAAAGTATGTCCGATTGCTCTGTTAAATTAAAAAAAATACAAAATCACAGCTAGTTATTGTACACGTTTCAAACTTCACACAATTAACTACCCCGAACTGAAGTAAATAAAGTGGATAGATTTGATTTTTAGAATTGAATGGATCTGTGTTAGGCCAAGTACTTACTAATCCACCATCGAATTCCATTTTTGAAATGCCGGTAATAATAATTAGCTATCTTAGATCGAAATTAATTAGTTATCTTAGATATCGTAGACGCCTTGTTACGCTTCAGCTAAGACGACAATCCGGATATTTCAAACGGAATTGATTTTAGCTTGAAGTTGAAAATATAAAGCATTTTTTTGGAATTAGGTTTGAGGAACAATAAACTATATAGGTATCTAACTATTTAAATTTGATAGTTCTCAGTTTATTTTTCAGTTCCAATCCTGTGGTAGTTTTTAGAAATATATAGACGCGTTACAAGAATCTTTGTATAGATCTACGTAATTAAAGCTATTTTGAATTTGAATTTGATGTTTTTTTGAAAAGTTAAAGCTCTTGGGTAAATAACTATTGCTTTGATATAATGTTTTGTTTAGCTTAATCAACATTTTGCCATACTGTTATTACTTATTCTGTGGCAATCTTTGACGCTAAGTTAAGTTAGCCTGTGTCTGTCACAGGCTAATCTATCCTAGCGTCAAAGACTCTTTATCATATTCTATGACGTCTATAGATAGGACGTCTATATGCTATCATCAAGACCCCCACGTACTTCTTTACTGCCTTACCCATTCAAAAAAGTGGAGAATGTATTGGAACTGTTTAGGCGAGAGGAGCGGCCTAAGTTTATAAAAGTGTAACATACTCGTATATTTTAAATCACAGTTATACATATATGACATATAGTCCATCCAACAAAATAAAGTCAAACATAAAAAAATAAGGAGTATTGGCGCCTTCGCGGAAGAAGATAGTCGTAGTTTTTTTGTAATTATTGTGCTTCGTATAAATTATGAATAAAATTATTTAATTTAGGTAGCAATTAGTTCATTTTTGTTCAGTTAAAGTGCACAAGTGAAATTTTTATGAAGAAATTAATCTATTGTGGTATTTTCTCGTTGTCGCCAAATCTCACTAAATGAGTTTGAGTAACGAGGCCACCGCTTTACTCAAGAACCTGACATGACTTTGTATTAACGACTTTTGACTATAATATTAAAAAAATATATTAATACGGACGACGTGGCAGCATGGCCATAAAAAATATAAAAAAATAAACGAGTTGAATTGAAAACCATCTCCATTTTTTTTTCGGGTGAAAAGTTGGAAGTCTCAAGAATGCCTACATCTCCATATGTATGCCTTCATGTCTTTAGGGAAACTTCTCCAAATTTACTGCAAAATCATAAAAAAATATTGAACTCCATTCCAAAGACTAGTCCTAGTTTCTCTATTCAGGTCAGTATTCGGCCACTTAGAAATCAATTAGGATGCAAGCCTCCTGCACTTCCAGCCTATGTAGATCTGAACATGTACGACTGATTGTTTATGTTATATACTTGTACTTTATGTAGGGCGTAATATAATCGAATGAATCTCCTCTGTGGTCTAGCGGTCCGGCGTCGGACTTGACTTTGTGAGGACCGGGTTTGATCTCTGGGTCAGGCAACAAAAAAAATGTTTTCAATTATCTAATTAAAATAACATTGTCCGGGATTAACGTTGTGTGCTCAGTTGGTAATAGGTTTGCCACCTACGAGGGCCATTCAATAAATTTTTAGCCTAAGAAAAAATAAAGAAAATTTTGAGAAAGTAAAGATTTATTTTTCAACATATATTATCCTACTAAGATATTTTAATAATTATAATTGTACTTGTTTTTTTTTACACACTTTATTAGTATATTTTATTTATTCGTTCTAAGTATAGCTATAGTTAATTGTTTTGTACACGATGCCTTCCATTTTATTTTCACAGCTTATTTTTTTTTTGGGTTGGCTGGAAGAAATTTCTTTAGTTAGAGATAAGCTCGCCTTTTGTGCATTTTTAACTTCTCGTGTATTTTGTGTATTTTAGTTTTTGTGTGCAATAAAGTGTTAAATAAATAACAGTCTCCTTTCAATTCAATACACTTGGACCAGCGATGCTCCAACTTTTTTAACCCGTCAAAAAAATACGATTTCCCGAGGTCTTCAAAATAGGCCTCTGTGGCGGCGATGACTTTATCATTCGACCCAAATCTTTTGCCGGCGAGTGACTTTTTCAGATTTGGAAACAAGAAAAAGTCGCATGGAGCCAAGTCTGGAGAATACGGAGGATGGGGCAGCAATTCGTAGCGCAATTCGATCAATTTGGCCATGACAACAGCGGAGGTGTGAACCGGCGCGTTGTCGTGCTGGAACAGCACTTTTTTTTTGCCAAATGGGGCCGTTTTTTTTTCAATTCGGCGTCGAATCTGCCCAATAAGTCAGAATAGTAGATCCCCGTGATTGTTTTACCCTTCTGGAGGTAATCGATGTAAATCACATCTTGTGAGTCCCAAAAAACACTGGCCATCACCTTTCCTGCCGATTGAACAGTCTTCGCCATCTTTGGAGCACGTTCACCGGGGTAAAGTCCACTGTTTCGACTGTTCCTTGGTCTCTGGTGTGTACCAGTGAACCCATGTTTCATCGACGGTCACAAAACGACGCAAAAACTCCGCCGGGTTGCGTTGAAACAGCACCAAACATGTCGCCGATGCGGTCTCACGGTTGCGCTTGTTGTCTGGTGTGAGCAAACGCGGCACCCATCGCGCCGACAACTTTTTCATACCCAATTCTTCGTGCAGAATATGATGCACGGTCCCATCTGCGACGCCTACAGTCTCAGCTATCTTGTGAATCTTCAGTCGCCGGTCTGCCAACACGAGATCGTGGATTTTTTTACGTTTTCATCTGTAGTAGCCGTTTTCGGTGCACCTAGGCGTGGCTCATCAAAAACCGACGTGCGGCCACGAGCAAACTCTATCCTTCAGATCACATACATTTATGTACAAGTTCACTTGTACATGATTACTTATATACCTATGTATATACAACTGGCTTCTTTAATTGTCTCTTGAATCACTATCTATTAAAAATCGCATCAAAATCAGTTTCGTGGTTTTAAAGATCTAAGCATACATAGGGACAGGCAGAGAAAAGCGGCTTTGTCATATATAATATAGTAATAGTAATAATAATACCGAGAGTAGGTTTAGTATTCTAGCCTTTTCTTCGCAAAACGAAAACCTGTCTCTTTGTATGCGAACAAGCACTCGGCTCTTTTATTGGTAAGAGATAACCATGGCCTGCATACACTATAGATGTTACAGCTGCGTCACTGTCCTGAGGCCGTTTGGCCTATTGTGCAGTCCGATAGGCCTATTGTGGAGTCTGCCGGCTACCTTGTTGGTACCGGATTAGACTATCTGCCTTTCTGCTCGTAAAAGGCGAGCATAGGCTTACTGTCACTAACACCATGACATCTGACTAGGTGGTAGAGTTTCGCAACGACTCACCCGGATTGGTACCA
>NJDC01010065.1:23911-45753 GCA_002245475.1 Calephelis virginiensis
CAGCATTACCACCCTTGGTGTCTCTAGGCGGAGTAAATTTCTTACCATCAGAAAATCCCTCGGCCTTTTTCTCTTCCAATATCTTAAAAAAAACGTCATCTTGTTACCATTGTTAAAGCTCGACAATGGTAAGTGAATCCGCTGCCTAACATATTCCTGCCACCATAATGATGCTTGATATTAAATGGCGACTGTGACCTAAAGACACAATATATATAAATATATGCTATCGGTACGTCGTTGTCCTATGATCAAAGTGTTAGGGCAAAAGTGCAAAATTACGGTTACTCTCCCTCCGGAACATGACACTGTCATTATGGTGGCAGGTAAGCCGGAGGATACCAAAATGGCGTAAGCGTAATGGCTGCACAGCACTGTAGCACAAGACGTGAGAGATAGATACTTTCATCGCCTCGTTGGTCGAGTGGCTAGCGGCCTCGCCTAACTGCATCATTGGACGGTCATTTGTATAATGAACACATATATGTGTCTCTAATTTCTGGGCCTGATTATTTATTTCTGTTTATTAGTTTCATTGATTACCAGACATTACCAAATCATAAAAATTGCTTACTTTAAGGTAGGAACAATTTATGTTTTTTATCCAGGGATGTTTATATTTTGTTCATTTATATATTTTGAAGATTTTGTTCTATATCTAATATGAATATTGTAAGAAGTGCACCATCTTATCAAACAAGAAACCTTTGTTTTCCTATGAATTGCAGTAATGTTGATACAACTGAGTTTCCGGAGTCAGGCAAAGACAAAGATGTGAAGAAATGGGTCAGCTTATTGAAAACCACTCACAAGCCTGCCAACACACAAAAGCAACCAAAGTGGAAGATTAAAAAAGGTATTCAGGGGGAATGAAATATAGGGTTACACTGAAATTGTTTGCCTTTAGTAAGGTTTTTTACAAAACTATTGTTTTACTAAACTTCTTAAACTTTTGATTGTCACAAATCACTTTCAGAATTTCAATGACCCTTATTGTTCATCCAAAAACAGACAACAAAAATTGTAAATCACTTTAACATGTATTGTCAATAGTAATTAAAATTTTGGCATTATTTGACAATGAGAGCGTATTATCTTATGGCAACACTGGCAGCTTACAGCAGTACGGGGGCGACGAGCAGCGCGCTTGTTTCTTACATAATATATTTCAACTCCTACAAATTCATACTTTTCATTTTTATGGTACAAAAGCGCGGGTGTATGTGATAGGATATTTTATTTTAAGATGTTCCTCATATCTGTTAATAAAGTATTTAAAACAATTGAAACCTAAATTTAATAAGATATTCAATGATATGAGACGAAGTCAAGGGAAATTTTGTTCAAAATTTTATTCTTTCGATTAATAAAGTTGGTTGGTTAAGGATTAATATAATGTTTATGAAAATACCTTCGCAAATAAAGCAATATTTTAGTTTTATAGTCAGTTAACCTTATCCCTACACTTTATATACTATACAATATATATCTTGTATAATATATAGGAATCATAAAGAGGAACAACTTTGTCATAAACAATTTTTGCGTATCTTTGAGGATAGCGCCCACTGTTGACGGGGCGGAGCGTGTCGGATCGGGGCATCGCATTGCAAAGCACACTGCCCACGTCATCACCCCGTCAATAGTGGGCGCTATTCTTTCACAGTCTACGCAGCGCATGCGATGGAAGCTCTAAAAAACGAGTATTTTAGGTTTGCCGCCAGATTCTAAAGTTCCTGATCATGATTTATTGATTTTTTTAAAAAACTGATACGTGTTTGAAGTTTCAATTCAATCTGAACTTTTAAAGTGGGTGAAAAACTAATTGAGAATTAATATTTTTTTTGCCTCATCCAGGTACTTTCGTGTTGTGCTACTTGAAGCTCTGCTCCTTCAAGCCCCTTACCTACACCACGTGAACACAACATCTATACTCGTCAAGTTAGCGGTACTAGATACACAAACGCCCTTTCATTGTTGTATATGTATATGATGTCAGATTTCAATTTAAGTGTAAATTACCAGTAACGCGAATACAATATTGCAAACTGCTTTTAACCAACTTCGAAAAAAGTAGGTTATATGTTCGACTCATATTTTTATGTACATACGTATGTCAATTGATTATCCGTCATTTGTTAACCGATTTTAAAAATTCTTTTTATTTTTAAAAGAGCGCACTTGCGATGTGGTCCCATTGCCGATAAGTATGGATATGATAATGGGATCTCAGGGAATAGAATAGAATAACTCTTTATTGTGCACCAAAATACATTAAAAGAAACTTAAAAACTAAGTGATATACAAAGGCAGCCTTATCGCCAAAACAGCAATCTCTTCCAGGCAACCTTATGTTATGGAGACAAAATAAAATTTATCCGATGGTACTCTTAAAACAAAAAAAGAAATATAACACATGCAATATCAATTGGAATAAAAATAAAATAAATTGTATCCGATGGTACTCTTAAAACAAAAAAAAAAAGAAATATAACACATGTAATATCAATTGGAATAAAAATAGGAAAATGTTCATTTATTGTGATTTGTTGAAATTTAAGTCGGTTTCTTGCAGTTTTACTGCCCTTAAATTATCTTACAGCCCATAGTGTTGCAATTTGTGTGATCGCTGATCATGCAATTGTCTCAAGTGCAAAATATTCTGTCGTGTGCAAAGGATTGCAAAGTTTACGCTTGTATTTGCTACCATTATTATTACAATAACACATTTATTTTGGCTGTAAACGAAAAAGAAATACTGTTTCAATGAGATTTAAAAAAACCTTATTTTGGCTATGCTGATACGCCATAACTACCAAGTAAGTTAGGATTTTAAACTTAAATCGTCGCGAATTAATAACATTTTTAATTATTTATACGGGATACTCACGATCTCTTTTTATTTTATTTGTCGATATTTCGGCCTAGTTGCATAGGCCGTGGTCACGACGGGACGGGAGTCCCGTCGTATAAATAATTAAAAATGTTACCAAGTAAGTTGGTTTTCAACTAGTAACTTTTTTCTTTGTAAACTTACATAAATATAAAACATGTTGATCGCGGTGTTAATGTCTTTTGCTAGCACTCATATACGTAGATTTAATCCAGATTTTGATTTGTTTCAAACAAAGTTTCCACCAACGTCACCTTTGTGAAAGGCGTGATTGGGGCGTGATTACAACCGTCTGGATGATGCTTTATGCATTATTTCGGACAGATTGCTAATCTTTAAAATATTTAACAGCATATTGCCCCTGCATACCGAAAGATTAGGATCACATTATAGCGGCGTTGCATAATGGCTTTTCTTGAAGTTTTGTAATTTTCTAGAAAGGATTACTCATTTGAAATAAATAAATACCTTCTACAAACAAGCAAAATACTTACAGGCATAAAATTGCAAGTTTTGAATGTGTTTTTTCGTCAGATAGAAAATCTTGCTGAATTTCATGTGCACATTTAGATATGATATATTTATCTTAAGAAATGATAAAAAACTAGATACTTTACTCGTAATAAAGTAATCTTTAACGAGTTGTTTTTTCATTTTTAAAGTTTTCCATATTTTGTTTTAAGGTTTCCTGTCTAGTGATAATGGTTTTTTTTGCCTGTTTTTTTATTTAAGACGTCAAAACCGCCTCGTTGGTCGAGTGGCTTGCGTACAAGCCTTACTACGCCGACCAACCGCGAGGCTCGGGTTCGATTCCCGACGGGGGCAGGCATTTGTGTGATGAGCATTTAGACCCGGAAATGCAGACAATTTCCGGATCTGGGTGTTTATCGAATTTATTCTTGTATCTATTTAAGTATGTCTGTATATAAGTATCGCTTACTAACACTCATAACACAAGCATATAGTTTGCTTAGTTTGGGGTTACATTCAGTTTGTGTAACTT
Organism: Calephelis virginiensis; assembly: GCA_002245475.1. Classification (NCBI taxonomy): domain Eukaryota; kingdom Metazoa; phylum Arthropoda; class Insecta; order Lepidoptera; family Riodinidae; genus Calephelis; species Calephelis virginiensis. The sequence continues at coordinate 27,808 of NJDC01010065.1, forward strand.
GTCCAGAGTTATTTTTATATTACTTATTATTATTAAACAAGCATATGGTTCTCCTGATAACTGTAAGAAACGCCCGAAGCCTGATAGAGACAAACGTGGCGTATTACGTCGTAAATGTTATAGGTGCATCGCTGTCCTGAGACCTGAATGTATTATGCTAGCCTGCCAACTACCCACCTTCCTGAGCATGACACTGCCGCTAGGAGGCAGGAATAGAGCCCTAGGGGGTGAGCCCTACCCGGGTATGTTTCTGCACAGCATACCGACAGTGGTATTGTTACTTATCCGACGTGAGATACGAGAGACCATAAGCCTAGCTATGAGCATCTTTAAAAGAGAGTGGTGGTTGAATTAAAATGGATAAATTTTGACTTTGGACTCATATTGAAATTACAAGACTTCAGATATTTTTGAAAGTTATTAAAGTGTCGTCACGTCTATAACCCCGAAGAAGTAGGCTGAGGTAGGTACAACCATACTCTTGTTACTCTTTAATCACATATCTAAATGCCTGCTCTCTGGGGCTAATAATATACCTCTGTGGTATTGCGGTCCGTTGTTGAACTTTACTTCAGGAGGTCTAAGATTCCTTTGCCTCTTATCACATTGTGGGACTTAGTGTATACGGCTAGTAGTGGGTGCCCTAGTGATACCAACGCCTACCTCTTGGCGATACCGGTGTGAAGATACTAAATGTTTTTCCCTTCAGGAATCAACACTGACCTCATGGTTTCTCGGTGAGTTCGGCGTATGTTAACCATTTGACTAAAGAACGTCTTTCAGCAGTGAATTATCTTATAAGATGCAGCTTAGGAACTTCAAGAAGAGAGTTTATTCATAAAAAAGGCAAAAACTCTTGGGCTGCGGAAATCATGTTAAAAATAGTTTTTTATAAATAAAGAAACATACGGACGGATGCTAGCAAAAATACATAATTATAATAATCCAAGATTTTATAAATAATACTCACAGTACTAGTTCAGGAGAATCATTGTTGTTTTGCTGCACTAGTGGAATATTCCAGCAATCTGAATTACTTACCTATTAGATTTTCTACGAACGGGCAATGTGATCGTAACATTTTTACTTTGGCACTGCAAAAACCTGCTTATTTACTTCATTTGAGATCAATATAAGTTAGTCAGGGTCATATTAACGCATATAGACTTTCTAGGGCACAAAAGAACTTGGGGCCCCGAGATGAGAATCATTTAAAACTTTAAGCACATTTTCGATAACAACAAAAAACATCCAACCAGGATCTTTCACATAAGTAGAGAGAAGAAAATGTGATAGGTATTAAAGAAAATAAACATAAAGAAAATCGTGTTAGTTACTATGTTTGCGAACGGTTTAACCAATTAGGCTGTAAATTTATAAGGTGATAGTTTAGAATCAGGGGACGGACATAGGATACTCTTTATTCAGTTCTTCTGCAAGGAAAATAGGGAAAACATTTTAATTTTTCCTATACATACCATACGGGTGGAACGTACTTCGCCAAACTCCATAGCAGCTAGTTCGCAATAAAATATAGTTACCATCGCTTTTTACCATTTTTTGATGATAATTTTCAGTTATTCAAAAATCAAATAGGTAGTTTTTTCTGATTAATACTCCGAACACGTAAAGTTTGAAATAAAATATTAACTCTTAATTATGCTTTTTTGATGTAATGTAGTTTTCAATTACACAAAACAATTTGTAGAAAACTCCTACAGTAGTGTCTACAAGGTAAAGTCGCTTTTTCAAAGAACACCATTATTGCACTCATTGATTTTAAGTAACTCAGCATTTGCAGCAATTTCACAGCTTTTCTCGTCATATTCTGGAATGTTTGTCATCAAAATATGTTTTTTTAGTTGGCTCATAAACTAAATATGTAACATCAAATGCTTTTACATGTTGGTTAAATGAAGTGATTATTTTAATACACTGGTTGGTATGATATTCTATTTATAATAAGATAATAATTATTTTCAGTCAATTTAACGTCCTTATTAATAGGCATTGTACATTCTTCTTAAAATATTAAAATGAATAATCTGATGTCCACAATATTATTAATTGGTTGCAAATTTGCTGTAATTATTATAGGTACAGAATTTACTGTTAACATTCTCAGAACTGTACTGAATATTTTTTTCTTGTTGGTTTATATGTTTGTGCTCATGATCATAAATTACAGTTGTTGGCTTGAAAATATCATTTTCTGTTGCTAGGAAGAGTATACACTACACTTTGCGGTAGATTATATTTCACTATCTTTATTAACTGGTATAAAATCTAATATTATAGCTGAGGTTATTTGTCCCTGGGCAAGGGATGAAAAATAATTTTAAATTATTTTTAGCAATTGTTCGAGAAGGTAGGGTTAGACAAAAAAAGTTAAAACAAAATGTGTAAAACTTAAAACTGTACATAAATAGTATTTTTTACTGACCGATCTTGCGAAATTCGTACAGCTGCCGACAATTTCTATGGATGAATGCATTAATTTTCTCATTTTGTCGTTGTAATTTTCTCAGTCTCTCTTGCCACAGGAACCTTCTCCTGTCAATAACTAACACAACAAAAAATAATTAGCAAAATTGGTTTATCCGTTCAGACGTGATGCGATGAATGCGAAATTCATTTTTATATATAAATATCATACGTTTTACTTTTCGGGCCTCCGATGGCCAATACCCCAAGTACCCATTGGCCCGAGTGCCCATACTCTTTTTATAAAGACGGCCCTGCATGTAATACTTTATTGCTTTTGTTCAAATGTAGGTTATTTAATGATGTTGCTGACTCAGGATATTAGATTGCTACTATTTTTAAACGTTCGAAGAAATGTCCACCTTTACGCACTGCAACATGAAACTAGATGTTTTGTTTTTAACTTAAGTTTTTAAGTTAAAACTGTTTAACTGTTTAATCTACATATAATAATCGTTTGTTGATGAATCAGTATAACTTAGAGAAGGTTCTTGAGACTGAGATTATGAGAGTATAAAAAATATGATCACTGATTTTTATATTAAAAAAAATATTTAAATATTATTATTACATGAATTTAAAATCACACATTAAGTTTATTCACAAAAAATCGTGATTATTTTTTTCAAAAACTTAATTGTACTTATTAAGATTTGTAAATCTTTTATTCAAAGTTTTATCTTATGTTGTGTTTCTTTTGTGTCTCTCAAATATGGGCCAGATGTGGAACACCTTCCTATTAATATATGGTGAGTTTTTTTTATATTTTAATTAGTATATTATATTTGATATCAAAAATCAACGCATGGTAATAAATGAATTTAGGGATTTTATATACCTATTGAACAAACAACAAAATTCCCTAAAAAATCGTGATTAGTTTTTTCAAAAACTTAATTGTACTTATTAAGATTTGTAAAACTTTTATTCAAAGTTTTATCTTATGTTGTGTTTCTTGTGTGTCTCTCAAATATGGGCCAGATGTGGAACACCCTCCTATTAATAATATATGGTGAGTTTTTTTATATTTTAATTAGCATATTATATTTGATATCAAAAATCAACGCATGGTAATAAATGAATTTAGGGATTTTATATACCTATTGAACAAACAACAAAATCTTCTGAATTTATTAAAAATTACAAAATATTTAAATAGCCCCAGATATAACCTTCAAATAATATAGCTACGATTGTTATATCTTTAATAATAGATACGCGGTCTATTCGTTCTAAAGTTCTGATACGATAGCAAGAAACACTCACACCTAAATGTCTAACTTATAACAACTATCCCCGCGTTGGTCCGGGCTCCTTTGCAGAATAGACATTCTGCCTGCCAGGCAACTCGTAAAAGGCGAATATAGACTCACTGTCACTGACACCGTGACATCTGACTAGGTGGTAGAGTTTCGCAGCGACTCACCCGGATTGGTACCACCGCTTTACTTATTCCTGCCGCCATAAAATGCTTGTCGTTGACGTACCAGAGGTACGGAGGATAAGGTAGCCGCTAAACTTACTTTTGATCGAGGCTCAACACCCCGGTATTTGTAGTAATGAAAGGAAATGCTTGCCGGTGACGTATCCGACTTCAAGGTGCCTGGTAGAATAGCACACGTGGCCTGAAATAATGACCATAAAATTGCGTCGCACCAGTAATATCTTTGGTGTTTATTGGAGACGTCTGATTTTTCTCTCGCCCAGGAGACTCAACTGCTTTTCGATACGTTATAAGTTATGACAAAAAGTAGAACTCTTATTATTACAAAAATATTACTTAGAAGCTAACAAACGTTTCGTCGGTAAACAAGTTTTATTAAAGTCTCTATAAATATTAATCTATGATTATGGTGACGCAAATAACACATAGGTGCCAAGTATATTATAATGCTCATAAGGTCCTTAATAGTAAGGGAGTCCAAGAGGGTATTTTGGGAATTACTAAAGTGCGTTGGATTATGATATGGGAAAAACTAGTTATTGTTGAATATCTTCATTATCTATGAAATCTCTAAACGGTGCTACGTATATAGTAGGCTATCGATTTTTTTAGGTTGAAAATATATACAACCTCATCAGAAATGGGGACGGAGGGTTCATTTCAAGTCAGTCTTTGCATATTTAAATGACGGATGACTTGGTTGGGGACCAATAGAAGTACATTGTCTATAAAATCTCTATACAGAGCTACGTATAGGGCAGGCTGTCGATTTTTTTGGGTTGAAAATATAAGCTCACCAGAAATAGGGGAAGGTCAGTTTATTGGAAGTCAGTATTTTCATACTTATGATTATACAGATGACTTGATTGTGAGGTACGGAAGCAGCATTTTTAAACAATCCCTCTTTCTTTATTCGCTCATGGAAATTACGGCAACTCGCAAGGTGGCCGTAAGTTGTAACGCTTTCATTATATTATAATGGCGCTCGTATGACAGGATGTATTTTTTGTTTCACGTAATTTTCGTTTTCCCCATCAAATCAACAAAACCTCTATTTGGTTGCGACGGTGTTTGATTAACTAATCATTTAGCATGACGGGTTCCCCTACTATAAAAGAGGATGAGGTTCAAAACATTTACTCTGTATTAGCTACTGCCTCGATTATATATGTGCTAATTATAACACAAGACATATCAAAAACAAATGTACATCTTGTATAATCGTAACTGTTCCGTTGAACTTCCGACTTCGTACCGCCTGACCCCTGCTATATGATTTTTTCTTTTAATCCCAACATTAGCAGCAGGCAGGTGTTACGTATACACCAAACTCCACCGTCGCTCCGGTCTCAGTTGTGAAGAACTCTAAGAACCTAACGGCTAGTGACAAGATGCAACCCCTCCAATCGATCTAGGTAGGAACCCAGTTAGGTCTCCCGGGAGATAGCCGTTGTTACTGGAGTTATAGGGAACAGTCCAGTCCATTTAAATAATGATATCTCAGGCTGAGCACTCTGCTCGACCACCAAATCCAGTGAAGTTGTAAAAACCATGAGGTTTGCAACACATTAGCAATTAAAAAGAAATGCTGTGACGGTTTTTCTGCCATTTGAAATTTCCTAACGGACTGTAATTTGAATTTAAAACTACACTAACCAAACATAATAGTGCTAGTAACACAATATAGTAATGATTCTGCTGTTCATAAACTAAACTCGTTTTAGATGCATGATATATTTTTCAAATGAAACAAAAACAAAAGGGTGGAACATTTTAGTAATGTCAGATTAGACTGGATCTGTCAAATTGTGATGTTTTTAATCGACGTTTTCCGAGTAATAGTTTAAACGTCCGTAGAAATATCGCGAACAGACTAATCTGACAGCACTAAATTTTACTAACGTTGAAAGAAGAGAGTGGTAAATTAAAGTTTGATTAGTGAGTGCGAACAAATTCACCACAACTTTGTAACTAATGAATGGTCGATCTCCATTCGAATTTTATACCTAGCTGGCATATTATATGAACTAGTTACACAGTAGGAGAAAAGTTGTGGAGCAGAAGCTCGTTAAAAGGTATCGCTCCCTTTATTCTGGAAATATCATTGTAAAGTTGGTGAATAAATGTTTTTAATCAACTTCAAAAAGGAGGAGGTTATCGATTGTATATTTTCTTACAAGAAAATTCTTGCATTATGAAGTACGAGCTGTTCGTCAGCGTTGAATAGTTTTTCATACAGGCTTTTGTACCCGTTTATTATCCTTTGATGGTGGTTTTTGTGAATGAATGGATGTTTGTTACTCTGTTACGCACAAGTTACTAAACGAATTTAGATGAAACTTAACAGGAATATACATAGTTTATACACCACAACAACAAATAGGCTACAATTAAAAATTATAACTTTGTACGCGGGCAAAGCCGCCAGTGGAAGCTGGATATACGCGAAAGTCTGCTGTCTGTCTGTTGTCTGTCTCTTAGAGACCTAACCTACTAAACCGATTTCGGTGACATTAGATATTATAAGTACACTAGCTAATCCAGCAAACTTCGTATCGCTTAACATTAATGCTTCGATAGTAGCGCAGTCTGCCGGACCCCAATGTAAAACATTTCAAAATCAACGACTACTTACAAATAAAAAAATAGTGAAAAACACATTTTCCAGAGGACCAAATTGTGAATATAAGCCATTCTCGAATCCCCTTGAACACACACAAAAAAATCATCAAAATCGCTCCAGTCGTCTAGGAGGAGTTCAGTGACAAACACACGAACACAAGAATTATATATAAGTATATCTTTATATATATAATTCTTGAGTTCGTTTGAGCTAAACATCCGAGTTCAAACACAGATTTTTAAATCAACCTCCAAAAGAAGCTACTGAACAGACTTACATGAAACTTCACATAATTATAGTTTATAAATCAGATTAACAAACAGGCTACAATTAAAAAAATATAACTTTATACGTGTGCAAAGCCGCTACTAGAAGCTAGTAGATATTATATATGCGAAAGTTTGTATGTCCATCTGTTGTTCTTTCACAGCTAAACCACTGAACCGATTTTGATGACATTAGAAATACAGCTAAACATACTAAAAATAAATAATAAACATACTAAAGGACTATAATAGAGGTTGAAAGATTATATGAAATTCAAAACTAGCCTACGCTGACGAAGTCGCAGACAAACAGCTAGTTTATAAACTATGTCTTCAAATTCGACCAAGAGCGAGTTCACGAGTTCATTACTCAACTACCAGCCAGTGTAATATCATGAATAAACATAATACAAATTACAATGTTTTAAATGTAAATGTATTTCCTCGTAATGTATGTTTTTGTGTTATTATTCACAATTTAAGTTCTATTTTTACACTTGTAATACTACCTATTTTAGGAAACCTACGTAGCACAATGCCTGTTTTAAGTTCTATTTTGGCACCTGTAGTACTATGTATGGAACCTATGTATGGAATGTGTATCTACATACTGCGTGCCTCAGTGCCGGTTTTAGAACTAGCAGCACACTAGACGATTATTTACAATGCCCCTTTAATACAGTTCAAGTTTTTTTTTATAATATTGGAAGGAAAAGAAGCAGACGGATTGCCTGATGGTTAGAAAATCACTATGCTTAGAAACACCAAAGTTGATAATAGTGCGTTGCCAATCTGCGGGATGTTAAGCCTCGAGCAAAAGTAAGTTTACCGGCTAATACGTCAACGCTAAGCACTGACGTTATGGCGACAAAGCACTAACATTACGGCAGCAGGAATAGGTAAGTCGATGGTAGCAATCCAGACGAAACAACTTACAACGAAACAATAATAAATACTACGAAAATACAAGAATATAATAAACGAGCCCTTTAATAAAACAACATAATATGTTTTGTTTTCCAGCCTTTTTCATCATAACTATTTTATTACATGTTAAGTTACCAAGCAGGCATTCCTTTCTATTCAGCGCCCTGGGGAGTAGCTCAAGAACGTATGATCTGAACGCCACATCAGACGCGCCCCTTCAGGAAAGGAGGTCTTCATAACACCATAATCAAGAGGCGCAAGAATTAAAGCGCACTCCGCGCTTAATTTTTTTTGTCATTTTTATATGAAAAGGCAGCTAACAAGCACTCGGCTCTCCTGATAATAAGAGACAACCGTACACCATAGATGTCATAAGAGTTCAATATAATAAGCAAGTGGTGGATCTCTTCCCAGAACAAGTAGCTGCACAGCTGCTCTCTAGCACCAGTGGTTTTGTTAGTAATGACCCTTACAACATGTGATCTGACGAGACAAGCGAAGCGCAAGCACAAGGGCACTACCTACTTTTTGTCGAAGCGGTTCGTCGTATTTTTTAACCTTCATAACTTGAGTTTGGATTATACTAGATAAACAAAATTTTCGGGATATAATGTCAGTGGTAGACTTAATAAACTTCTAAGGTCTCAATTGCATAGCTCTTACACTTTAGATTTTATTGATATCTAAACTACCCCGATTTCGTCACTTGCTCACTCACTGACTGATGATCAACAAAATTCTTATGGTACTTCTTGAAGTCCTAGAAAGCTAATCTTTGGTATGTAGGCTAGTATTAGTACCCAAACAACAAAAAAAAAGTAATCAGGTCTCGTACGGACTTTTGCTATTCGTCATATGGTCTTGAGTCAAAAAATCTATTCAATCTTTTACTCTTTCCGTGCGGCCGACTCGCCAGTTAAGTCCACGGCTTGCACGCCTACGAGATTATAGCGAGAAAACTCTGCTACTCGGTACGAGCTATGGCTGTAGTATTTCCCCGTAACTTGAGTGTAAAATTAGGGCTTATCGATTTAGGGCTGGGCATGTAGGGTTATAAACTTTACTCTATACGAGATCTGATTACTTTTTGCCAGTGCGAGCTATATGGTCTCGTCTTGGTAACATTTAACATGAAATGTTTTTGTGGGATCTTTTATTACTATCGCCTACTATACTAAGTAGGCAGATGGTCTATTCTTGATAAAGAACCTGGATCATCACGGGGGAAGTCCTATGTTATTTCAATCAAACTTATAAAAAAATATATAAATCAATTTAATTACAAACAGATGTGTCTGATATGAACCCATGATATGGGTTAGCCTTCCTCTAGTACGAAACGTAGCAATGGCGAGCATTGAAGGTATGGCGGTAGGAATATGAGCCAAACTCTATACTTCAATCACCTAGTAAATTAATATATAGTATTTGACTTTGAAGTTGTAGAATTAGCTTTAAAAGTTAGAGCTTTTAGAGTGAGGAGCTTGGCGCTACATGACGTCTGTTAACGTTTTCACTTTGCGAGCCACATGGTCTCTTCTTGGCAACATTTTACATAAAAAATGTTTTGATGGGATATTAATTATTCACATCCCTAACGCTATATCCAAAAAAGTCCATAACCCTTTACAACCTACATGAATACCTAAGAACCATCTCGAACACGACAGCGTTTAAACAAAAAAATCGCATCGAAATCATAAAACTATAACATTCATCACTCCTATCTTTTTCCGTTAAACGAAATTGACGAAAACAATAAAAAAAAGCATTAATTTTTAAGGAACGGAAAACTACATGAATGGCAAAGAATCACAACGTGGCTTGGTTCGTGTGGAAATATATTTTTTATGACTATTCATAAATATATTCATTTGTCTATTTTCGACAGAGTTCTGAACAAAAAATAAAATTCTTAATTCGACTGCACGTTTTTGTGTTGTGTTAAATAGTTAGTATATCTTTCAAGCTGGTTGATCAAATTTTCATTATCCTTTTTTTATATGAATTATTTATAATCCAAAAGCTAAAAAAGATACCACCAAAAAAACTTAACAAAGCTAAGCCATGTCGATCACGTCAGCTTTCAAACGCAAAAACCTGCATCGAAATTTGTGCATCCGTTCAAAAGTTATAAAGTAGACACTAACAGACACACACTTAAAAAAGAGGAACTTTTTTGACAGGGGCTAAAAGCATGACGTGCTTTCCGGAACCATTTAAAAAAGTCGCCTCTGTGGTCTAGTGTGGTCGGGTGTTGGACTTGACTGCATGAGGTCCCGGGTTCGAATCCCGGGTCGACCAACGTTAAAAATACGTAATTTTAAATTGCTTATAATAATAAGGACTGAACACCAACTATTACTCGAGGCCTAACATCCAATTTGGCAATGCACCATTACCACCTTTGGTGTCTCTAGGCGGCGTGATTATCTTACCATCCGATACCAGGAAATCCGTCTGCTTATTTGACTTCCAATATCATAAAAAACAAATATCGATGCATCCACGATTCGGAAACAGCTTTGGTGCGATACAGGAATCAGGTAGTCTGATTGACAATATTAAATTGTAGCCGCCTTGTTAGCATAATTATACCTACGCCTAATGCCAGAGACCATTCATGAAGATTAATTATGATTCCTGGCAGCGGCAGGCATGTATAAAGTCGTTTATTTGTTCGTATTCGGATAGATCAGTTGAATTAAAGATGCATGACTATCATATCAGCTGTTTCGTCGCGCTATGTGTTAATCCAAGTTACCCTCTGTGTGTGTGCCAAATTTTATTAAAATCCGTTGAGCAGTTTTCGCGTGAAGGAGTAACAAACAACGAAGTTTCGCATTTATAATATTAATAGGATGTGATACACTAGAACGTATTGATTATATACTCTTTGACACTAGCAGCCCGTCCTAGCTTCGCACGGGTGCACAATCTTCTACGTTAATAATTATGCACAAACCTTTCTTTCGAATCACTATCGGCCAAAATTAATAAAACATGACACGTAATAGGGCTGCTTTAGACCAGTTACCAGGCAACCATTGTTATTTTTCAATTATTAAAAAAATATCTTAGCAACCAAGCTTCCTTTAGTCTTTGACAAAGCTTTAATTTGTTTTGGCGCCATCGAGAGAAAAGATGGTCGAAGTTTTTTCATAATTATTGAATTTCGTGTTAATATTGAGTGAAATTAGTCAATTTTGGTGGCATTTTGTACAATTTTGTTCAGTAAAAGTGCACAAATGAAATAATCGTAAAGAAATTAGCGTATCGTATATTTTCTCGTTGCCGCCAAATCTCGTTACATGAGCTTGTGTAAAAAGGCCACCGCTTTACCCGAGAGCCTGACATGACTTATTGACGACTTACGACTGATGACTAATTAAAATTAATTGAAATTGATATAAAATTTGATGCAAATTTCTACTTGACTAATGGCTAAATACTAACGTGAAGAAAGCTTAAAGAAAGAAAAGAAAAAGCTTTAATTTATTAATAAAACGCAAAGAAAAATTTCCGTTTACAAACATGTTCGAAAACATTTTAAAGAATTATATATTTTTATTTAGGAAATTAAGTAAGGATTTGAGGCACCAGATTAAGTTTTTGTACATTTTTGATTTAATAGTTTATAGATACTTATATGTTTTTTTATCGATTCCGGTAGCTTATTCCAATAGATACATTAAAAATAAGTTTGATAGCTATGAAAAATATTATTAAAATTCAAAAGTGTACTTATTTATATGGCATGTATACTTTCATCGTCGTCACTTGGTGTAATTTTATTGTTTATACATTTTTAAAGGTAAACTCTTGTACTTTGTGTATTGTGGAAATGTACAAGAATTTACCTTAAAAAGTGTGTATTAATATAGCAATTTTAAATTAAAGTACGTAAATATTTGCATCTTGTGGTTCTCGAATGCATGGGGCCCGTATGGTAAAAACCACGGAACTGTCAAAAGAAACAAATTTGTTAATTTTTTTTTGTTAAAAAACCTCATTAACACTATAACTAAAGTTATAAATAATAATATAATAAATATGTTTTAGCTTATGTCGAAGTTTCAATAATTCGTAAGTTCATAAACACAGATAACATGGAATCTAAACTTATCATCCTTCATACCTTTCCAAGATCTGAAATATTTCCGGAAAGAGATATTTATCCATTTGTCGTCCCCACACCGCATCCATGTGATTAAATTTCTTCCACTTTATGGGAAAATATTCAACGACATTCGGTAAATTCTTCCTCAAATTTTTGACGTCTTCAACTTTAGAGAGTCCATCATTCTTTCCAAACAACAACGCAACCTTCATAGTGACCTTCTTCAGGTCGTATTCGGGTGGGTCAGTTGAATTGTATACACCAAGATTCAACGATCCGTAATCATAGAAAGAAAATGACTTTCGCAAACCAATTTGTGCCATATGAACCCCCGTTTTCCTAGAAGATCCTGTAGGGTAATATAAAATCATGGTTTTAAAGAACTTTGGTTCTAGCTCCTCAGGATCACTTCCAGCAAATTGAAACATCCCTTCAGAACAAGCTCTATAATGTTTATCACAGCCGCAAATCTGCTCATACATCCTTCTTAAAAACGTATCATCACCTAATAACTCTTCCTGCCCTGTGGCTTGAAGTAGTTTACTCAATGTAGGTGTTGCTTTCATCAATAATGCTGGAGCGTTTTCCAAGGAGTTAAAAAAGCATATCGGCGATACTGATATCAACACGTTAACTTTATCATTATATTCGGGAAGAACAGCTCCGAGGATGTAAAATAAAGTGTTTCCTAAGGAATGACCCACGGCGTTCAGCTTTTTACTCTTACTTTTATCAAGTATGAAATCAATTATGGCTGGTAAATCATTTTCACCCATTTCATGAAAGCTGAAATCCCAAAAGCCATCATCTCTGTCAGGATTCAAGTACACGTGTTGCCTACCATATCTGTTTCCTCTCGTATTTCCAATCCAAACATCGTATCCTGCATTTGCCAATGTGATGGCCAAAGAATTATTGCCTCTAATGATAAATGTGTCCGCTGAGTCTATAAAACCATGCATTAGAAGCACGGGAGGTTTCTTCTCACCAGGTATATGAAAGAGTTTTAAAATATAATCATCATCTGTTGTAACACTGTATTCTTTCACCGTAAAACCGTACTTTTGTCCAAAATTCGTAAAGCTTAGTTTCCTTTCACCTCGTTTTAGGCATCCTTTCATAGATTTTATTAGAACACATTGACACAATAGTATGAACACAATGTATTTCATAATTAAATCCTACTACTCAAGTTAATATATACGTGATGACTGATTGTATTACACTAATTTTCTTGGTACAAACTACGACAATCCGTAGAAAAACTAGTTTATGTGGCGGTGAATATTACATCAAATGTTAAACAATATTTTGAGTGTTTATTTACCTCTTTAAGAGATCCGTATTATTTTTGACACGTTTGTTGGGCCAAGAAAAACCTGAAGTAAGGTTTTTGTTATCTGTTTCTATTGTGATAGAAACAGAAAAAATTATGTTATGTTATTTTATTGTTACGTTATGTTATTATGTATACATAATATATACATATTTTCCCCGTGTTGGTCCGGGCTCCTGTGCAGAATAGACAATCTGCCTTCCTGCCAGGCAGCTCGTAAAAGGCAAGCATTGTCTTACTGTAACTAGCACTGCGACATCTGACTAAGTGGTAGAGTTTCGCAGCGACTCAGCCGGATTGGTACCACCGCCCCACCTATTCCTGCCGCCATAACGTCAGTGATTGCCGTTGATGTGTTCCAGTTCAGAGGATAGGGTAGCCGGCAACTTACTTTTGCTCGAGGTCTAACATCACGGGCTCAGGTTGGCAACGCACCATTACCACCTTTGGTGTCTCTACGCGGCATAAATTTATTACCATCAGGAAATCCGTCTGCTTGTTTGCCTTCTAATACCATAAAAAACGAAATATTTTTTATAAAATAATGTAAGAAAAAAGCTCTGAATTTCTCATGCTAAGTTCTTTGCAAAAGCATGTGCCTCGATTTCTACCTGGCAAGTTCCCTTTACACTCATTACTCTTTTGATTAATCTTCTCATAAAGTTGTCATGATGAACCATCAGCGCTTCTTAAGCGCTGATGGTTCATCATGGGGTACATGCGAGTTTGCTCTTAACAGATTTTTCGGTACAATTTGGCAGTCGTTTGTGTTAAGTGAATGAGTATTTCCAAACAATATCGATGAACCAATTTTCGATCAGATAGACCCGTCACAAGGTCAACTAATCCTATGTTTACGAATTCATACTATATAACCTGTCCTATGTTTACGGATTCATATTCGTAAACATAGGACAAGTTATATAGTTTATTGACAACTGACCTCCAAATGACCCTCCAGAGTAGGCAGACAGTAACACATTTAAAGTTGTCAAATTAGTTTGTACATGACGTCTACAAACAATCCCAGGAAAAGTTGAATAAAAAATAGCTACATTAATTAAAACCGACTTCTAAACTAAATAGTAAAAAATAACAAAGATTTAATATTAATTACATACATTATAGGTAATCATTTATATGTGCCATTTACCAATAGGTTTAAAGTCGGCGACAAGACATAAACTTATAATTATATTATAAGTAAGTATTAAATTGTATTGGCACCGACTTCAAACTTAGTAAACAGCACATATAAGTAATATGTAGTACTATATATTTACATAAAACTTTGTTATTTTTCACTTTTTGGTTTTGAAGTCAGTTGAAGTTTGTTGCTGATATGATTAAATTTAATAAAAATAAACGTCGGGATAGGTGAACATAGGTAAAAAATGCTCATAAAATAAAGACTAATGGGCCTAACTGAATAAATTTTTTAGGGGACTAATTCGAAACGATTCCGCATCAAACACTAAAAGAATTACGTGAATCGGTTTAGAAATCACTGCGAAATCTGTGCATACATAAAAAATATACCGGTCGAATTGAGAACCGCCTCTTTTTTTAAACTCGGTTGAAAACTTCACAAGTTTAAGTCCAAACTAAACTGAAAGAGTATCTTCACGCCCATATCCCCGAAGAGCTAGGCAGAGGTACAACCAAGGCACCCACGACTAGCCGAAGACACTAAGTCCCACTAAGTAGGTGGCAAGCCTATCGCAAACCGGGCACATTTCCAATCCCGACCAACATTTTTTTTAATTAGAAAATTGGAAAAATCCAATTTTCTTTATGTTGGCCGACCCGGGATTCGAACCCAGGACCTCATGCAGTCAAGTCCAACACCCGGACCGCTAGATCACAGAGGCTAATCTAAACTGACATATCTAAAATGACCAATTTCTTTTATTTTTGTTTCATAGGAAATAATAGCATACACAAAATTAGTTTAGTTTGAGTTCAGCATAATCACTTTACCACAGCCTAAACTTATTTTAGACTAGCTGTCTCCCGCAACTTCGTCCACAGATTGAAGTTATATTGCGTGGGTAGTGATGGGAGCAAATATTTTCTTGTATACTATACTAAATGCTGACTCGGGCTATACGCTTCTACCAGTTACTCTTGTATCTCGATTTCATGCTAATTGTAAATCGGAATCGGATATGTCATTTAGGTACTCTTGAACACAGCAGGTAGACGTACCATCGAATTATTGACATTAAGCTCCCCTGTGTTGGCCTAGGCTCCTTTGCAGAATAGACCATCTGTCTTCCTGCCAGACAGCTCGTCAAAGTCGAGCATAGGCTTACCATCGTCAACACCGCAACATCTGACTAGGTGGTCGAGTTTCGCAGCAATTCTCCCAAATCGGTACCACCGCCTTACATATTCCTGTCACCATTACGTCAGTGTTTGTCATTTACGTGTTGCAGATCGTTAGATAAGGTAGTCGGTAATCTCACTTTTGCTTGAGGCCTGACATCCCTCTCTCAGGTTGGCAACGCACCACTTCCATCTTTGGTGTCTCTAGGCGTCGTGAATTTGATTATTATTTATTACATATTTATTGATACATATTGACCGATTTGAATTTTTTTTTCCATAGGTAAGTTTTTAGGTAAGGTTTTCCTGAAATTGGATGCGTTTCAACTTATCATCCTGTGAAAGTTTTAAAGAACAATGGCAAAACATATTTACAAGTCGCGCACTTAAAGAATGGGATTGAAAATGGCCGCTCGTCGACGCTGTACCGATAGCATGTTTGCTAACGAAATATCAAATATTAGCATAAAAATAACGATCGTTATTGCTAATATTATATTGTTTTTGAATATTAATTTATGGGGAGCTGGGTTTATTATAATTATTAATAACATTCAATACACAAAATGAAATGTTTATTAGGTATTAGGTACATTAAGATGTTTATTTCAAATAAAAAAAGTTGACAAATATAATAAAACTAAAAATTTTTCTCCTCCTCAAAATATTTTATGACGTTGTAAACGATTTTTCGTGCATCGCTATGCAGAATCTTGCCCCGTTTATGCTCCATTACAAACACAAACGTTCAATAGCAACAAAAACGTAATAGTTATAACAAGAAACTTTAACAAAAACAATAACAAGAAACTAATAACAATTTAACAAAAACAATATACTATAACAATGAAACAAAAATCTATAACAAACTCAAACAATGTGGTTACGTCTTAGCTCACAGAATAGCGAAACCGGACTGAGCATAGAACACTAATATCCGAGGATCTTTCGACAGTTCTCGTGGATAATAACGGTTACTTTTTTTGTGTTCATTACATGCGAGTGTGAGAATAGACAGCAATAGTGTGTAAGCGAGAGGCGACTGCCGACTACAGTCGCCGCCATCTTCAGTCCCATTCTTTAAGTGCGCGGGTTGTACCTAAAACATATGCGTTTAAAAAAAGGAGTCCTACTAAACATAAACAATATTTATCTACATTTTATCATAATACCATCATGTAATTTTTAAGTATCATACGAGACATATTTAAAGAACTTATTTGACTTAAGCATTATATATAGCGACATAAAACAACAATAAAAGTACATTTTCCGACGGTTTCTCGAGCATAACTCAAGAAGCAAGTCTTAGTATTAACAAAACATAAAAATCTTTTGAAAATCTCATTACATCTTATTTATGATAGCTATAGCCACATTAAAAACAAAGAAATAGATTATTAAAGGTTTCATTTGCCCCTTGATGCAAAAAGAGGCGCGTGTAAGTGAGTGCGTATGTGTGTGTTCGTGTGTTTTAATGCTTTTTTTTCATTTGGAAGCTGACGTTTTCGAGATGGTTCTTAGCCACAGTACATATGTATACATATTGGCGTTGTCGAAGGTTCATTAAAAATGTTTAATTTTAGGAATATTTTGTTCGTATCGCGGCTGTCAGCTGCGCCTTACAGGGTATACAGAGTGACAGTACACTGATTTTTTCAAACTATCGGGTGTAAGTCGCGGACGGGATCTTGAGCGTTGTGATGTTTATGTCAGCCATAACTCGTAAGCGTCCGCGGACGGTATGTGCAAACTTACAAGTGCGGCTGTATACCGCGTCCGTAACATGCCGCGGATAATATGTTTCCAGTTTAAATGTTGCATTTCTCCGGGGTGCCGATGTCCATAAATCAGTAGAGTTCTAGATAATAATGGTCTAGATAAACATAGGGAGGGCCGGCATTTTTTATCTTTGGCCCCTCCTAGTCAAATTTCAAGACCTGGGGCTGTAGTCAGGAAATAATAATACAACATACCATGAAAAATGAAAATGAAAAATATCTTTATTTTACAGATTACATTATTAACAGTTTCAATAAATATCTGTTGATGGCCTCACTAGGCAAGCCTGTAACGAGGCAACCTTTGTTAGATAATAGTACAACGGTAGTTGTACTATTATCATATTAAGTCAATTTTTTGCAGTTTTTTTCCTACTAACAATAATATTTACCTTTACGCTTCGTGGTGTTTTCTGTGGATGCCTACTCTGTGCACCTGTAGTAGAAGGTTGTCAAATTTAATGTCATCTTTGAAGTTAGCAGTTTGACGTTAGTAGTCAACAGGGTTGCAACTGTTTACGAAATCGACTTTCAAATTATCGATAAATATGAAACCGAAAAATTAGAGTAATGAAAAGGAGAACATAAAAAGAACATTATCTACTTGTTTTGGTTTTTCAAATCTCATTAAACAGGA
>NJDC01010066.1:0-11861 GCA_002245475.1 Calephelis virginiensis
ACCATTACCATTACCATTACACATTAACCAGTGACCAACAGAAAAACAAAGGAGAAAGCAAATAGGTACAAAACACGTCATTTAATGTACACTTTTCCATTTTGAGTTGGCCACCGAGATACGTAATCAGCCCCCCTGATACCCCTCGTTTTGCGTCGGGGGTTAAAAACTACCACTGGATTGGTACGCGATCACTCACTAAGAAGATCCGGCTAAAGAAACTAAACGAATTTTTCTTTTATTTTTAAAAATCTAGTTTACAAAATATTGACAAACATAAAAATCATAAATGAATTATTAAACAAAAAAAATCTTTATTAATACAATATGTAGAAAAATCAGCGTGAGGAGCAATTGATCCCCAGCATATTTGTCTTCTAAATATTCTGAATTTTTGTGACCCACACTTAAATTGAAAACATTTAAAATGTATGAAATGGTAAGTCTTTGACATTCTCTTTATATATAACCTATACTGTGACCGAGGCGAGGGAGGCCTAAATATATCCTACCGTACGGATAATAACTTAATTTGTAATGTCATTATTAAGGAATAGGGAGACTACTCAACCAAAAGTGAAATAATGTGTTATGGTATCTTCACGTCCATATCCCCCAAGTAGTAGGCAGAGCGACAGCCAAGACACCCACGACTAGCCGAAGATACTAAGTCCCACAAAGTGATAGGTGGGAAGCCTATCGCAAACCTAACACATATCCAATCCCGGACAACGTTATTATATCTCTATTACAAAATTGAAAATACAAATTATATAGTTTTTAAAGCTGCCCGGCCCGGGAATGGAACCCGGGACCACAAGAAGTCAAGTCCGACGCCGGACCGCTAGACCACAGAGGTGATTATTCAAATTCTAGCATAATAAATATAAAATGCGTGTGCTTATGTGTCCGGGATGACATCGGAAAGTCCTGACAATCGAAACGAAATTGGGATCTAGATAGAATATGAGACCAGAGATAGACATGAATAATTTTAATATTTTCAATTCTACTGCTCTGATTAGCCACACTCCCATTCTCTTAAAATGTGAACCCGAATAAATTATATATATTTGTTTTGAGTTTTGTTTGGCTTTTTACTAAGCGCTTGAACAAATCATAACTAGACTTACATATAATAATACATAACCTAAATAAATAGAGAAGTTTTATTCTCTACGACCTTTTTTCCAACAAAGCAACTGTTTAGACGCCATAAAATATACTTACCTATTATATTTTAACACACACATATAAGATATACCCTATTTTAATCGAAATAAACGAGTTAAAAGTTAGTAAGGTCATTAACATCACATTCGTTAAAATTATAATTCAACAATAGGTCGTGTGAACTTTAAAATACAAACAAATATTTAAACAAGCATTTCAAAAAAAATATTTTTATTTAAAAGCGACCTAAGAACTTATTATATCTTTTTGTTTTTAAAATTAATGTTATTTGCTCTGGAGTGTTATATATATATATATACTAGCAGTCCCGGCGAACTTCGTTTCACCCGTTCAGTACGGGAAATCAAAGTATTACTTTCCCGTTTTCCCTGCAACTTTCCCGGTTTATTTCTTCATAAGAACCTTCTCCTAATAATAACTAATACAATAATAAAAGAATTTGCCAAATCGGTCCAGTCGTTCGGAAGTTATGCGCTTACCAACACATTTAGCGATTCATTTTTATATTATAGATATTGGTTTAAACACCGAAACTACTGAAACTATTTTAACTAAATTTCGTAACTTCTGTTATTTGATTCAACTCAAAAGAAATGGTAGATTTTATTAACCGACTTGTAAAAAGGCCGGTATATTATTTATGTATGTACACCGATTTCTCGTAGGTTTCTGAACCGATTTACGTAACTCTTTTTTCGTTTGATGCTAAATATTTTCGAATTGGTGCTATACAAATTTGATTCAGGTAGGCTTATTAGTTTTTATTTTATGATCATTTTGTTCTACTTTCACCTATCCCGATGTCAATTTTTTTAATTAAATCAAATCTCGCAAGTAATGTATAAGTATAATAAAGTAATAAATGAATTAATTAATATTAAATCTTCATTAATTTTTACTTCTTAGTTTCGAAGTCGGTTGTTTTACCTTTTTTTTTAAATTGGTTCCCCAAAGGTTTAGTGTGAGGCAGAATCTACGAAACCACATAGTAGATGAACTCCATATATATGGAGATATATTTCAATGCTATCTGTCAAGAAAGAGGATGCCCGAAGGATTCCTTATTAAATACTGTAGAGCGGAAAACTGGTGCTCTGCGGGGTGGTATACAAGTGGGACATCCACAGCTCAATGGCTCTAAATCTGAAGGAATACGGAGAGGAGGACGATTT
This sequence comes from Calephelis virginiensis, assembly GCA_002245475.1. Lineage (NCBI taxonomy): Eukaryota > Metazoa > Arthropoda > Insecta > Lepidoptera > Riodinidae > Calephelis > Calephelis virginiensis. The sequence continues at coordinate 2,367 of NJDC01010066.1, forward strand.
ACCTACAGGGCAATCCTCTTAAGCGTTACAGAGATTTCTTTTTTTTATACGGAACCTATTTCAACCCCTATGTTAAAGATATGACTTCAATTACCGTATATATTGAAAGATATGTAGGACGTGCATTTCGTTAAAAAACATAGGTGTGTAAAAACAAAAAAAGTGAAGAAAGAAACATTATTTTTAAGTCTAGTTGTTGTGACACTTAGATTGGTAAAATTAAAAAAGTATCAGAATCATATTAAGTTTGTCTTAAGTAAGTTGCTAATTTAGTGGAATACATAACCGGGACTGAACTTTAATAGTTGTAATTTTATAAGAAACAAAAAATAGCACTGTGGACAAGAATTGAACTTGCAACCTTCGTTTCACACGAACGATGCTCTGCAAATGGAGTTATGGATTAAACTCACGCGTTTAAATTTCTAACCGTTATATAAACATGGACTAACGTGGAAGTAAAATTGAGTTAATATCTGTCTCACAACGTAATAAGGACTTTAAGAAAATGTTAAACCTTGGATTACTTTACTCCGTGTATATTCATAATACGGTAAAGGTTTAAAAGACTTATATTTTCATAAGATCTTAATAGGTTATTTTGTTTAGGACATCTCCGGAGCTATAGCCCAAGACAAGCCCTGTTTACGGTAAATATCTTATACCTTCATGTAATTGACATATACGTTGTCACGTTAAGGGTTTCGTAACATCGTGTGAACGGAGCACAATGCGCGTGCGATGCTGTGTGAATTAATAGTATTGTGTGATTTGTGTACCGGCATTGAGGCTCTTACGTATGTTAAGTAATACCTTGAGACGACTCATGTTTCCCCAACTACGGATACTTGAATAGCTTATACGCTGGGATTGGAAATTCTGAAGTAATAGCCGAATTTTAGGAATTTTTGACCGCCTCGTTGATTCGATTCCCGACGGGAGCAGGCATTTGTGTGATGAACATTTAGATGTTTGCATTTCCGGGTCTGGGTGTTTATTAAATTTTTCTGATATCTATTTAAGTATTTCTATGTATTGGTATCGTTGACTAACACCCATAACACAATAATATAATTTTGCTTACTTTGGGGTTAAATTCAATTAATGTAAGTTGTCTAGGGATATTTATTTATTATTTATTATTATTTAAAAGTAATACCATGAGAAGACTCATGTTTCCCCAACTATGGATACTTGAATAATTTATATGGTGGGATTGGAAATTCTAAAGTAAAAACCGAATTTTAGGATTATTTAAAGTACGACTCATGTTTCCCCAACTACGGAGATTTGAATAACTTATGGGCTGGGATTGATAACTTGGAAATTGTGATATTTACATTTTTTATATCATAACTAGCGACCCGCCCTGCCTTCGGACGGGTATAAAATACACAAATAAACCTTCCTCTTCAATCACTTTATCTATTAAAAAAAACCGCATCAAGAACCGTTAGGTAATTTTAAAGATTTAAGCATACTTACAAAGGAACATTAAGACAGAGAAGCGACTTTGTTTTATACTAGTTATCTCAGAATATTGAAAAACGAATTTGCAACCTACATATTATGCTATTATTTTAAAAAAAATATACACGATGACACACTTTTTAAATTTATGTGTAAGAGTGTGTGTTTGTGTTTTTGCGTTTTAATTTTTATTATAATTTTTTAGTGTTATTTTTCTTAATGCTATGTTATTTGTATGTTATTATTTTACAATAGCAAAAAAGGGTAATTATTAAACGTTTAAATTATATTTATGTGTACCTATTTCAAGTGTAGTAGTTTTTTACATAATAGTTTAGCAAACAGGCATACAGCTCTCCTGATGGTAAGAGACAACCATGACCTACAGACACTATGGATGTTAGCTTCTATACTTCGTATCGTCAGTGCTTGGTGGAACTCCATTCTTGATACAATTTATTTACAAACACTTGTACTTTCCACAATATATTTTAATTTTTTATTTTTATAATTTTTTAAAGAAAGAAAAAGTTTCGCCCCAGACAGGATTTGAACCTGTAACCTTTCGTCTCAAGCCGACGAATACTCTAACCAATTGAGCTACTGAGGATTCAAGTCCCGTGGCGAAATTTTTAATTCCTTTCTTACCCGTTAACGCGGGTAGTTATGTCCTGTACATACACAGTTTCATGTACCTGCTAAATTAGTTCATCATTACAGATGAAATTCACATTTATAATGGCCATAACTTCCGTTTCTCTTAACATATATTTATTTTAGCACTTGCCCTGTGCTTGGGTTAAATTTCTATAATTTTTTTTTTATTTGTATGGTTTAGCCAACCGGTTTCGCTATACAAGCATAATCAGGGCTATATAACAACTTATATAATAAATTGTATCAACTATGGATGTTGTAGTTGTGTCGCTATCTTGTGGCCAAGAAGTTGGGTTAATTGTGCAAGTCTACCTACCCTCCGGACCGGAACATAACCTGGACAAGTTTCTGCAATATAACAACGCCACGGGACTTGAATCCTCAGTAGCTCAATTGGTTAGAGCATTCGTCGGCTTGAGACGAAAGGTTACAGGTTCAAATCCTGTCTGGGGCGAAATTTTTTCTTTCTTTAAAATTTATAGAAAACAATAGTTTTGTTGGAAATGAGAAATGACTCATTGTTTTTCTAGAACTTTTGCATGCCTCTTACGAGCTACCTGGCATAAAGGCGATAGTCTATTCGAAACAGGAGACTCAAACTAACTAGTAGAAAAATCATATTAATATTTTCAATACGAGAATCGTACATGTGTGCGGTAAAAACTTTAATTTTAAATTTTTATAGTTGTTTGTATTTTATAGTTCACATCCTCCGACAATTGGTCAAGAAGTGGTTCGTGAGGTCTAAGTGGTAGAATTCACTCTTGTGTAACGGATGTTGTTTTTTATTAAGCTGGTCACGGAAAGGTTAAACTTTTAATATTATATAAACCACAGAGACTCGCTAGTTAATATTTTTCCATAGTAAAAAGTGATATACACAAATTATGTGTTGTTTTCACTATGTGGATCCGGGCTCCTTTGCAGAATAGACCATCTGCCTAGCTGTTTGGCAGCTTGTAAAAGGCGAGTATAGGCGTACCGACACTAACACCGTGAATTCTGACTAGGTGGTAGAGTTTCGCAGCGACTCAGCCGGATTGGTACCACCGCCTTACCTATTCCTGCCGCCATAATGTCATGAAGTGTTCCGGTTTGGAGAGTAAGGTAGCCAGTAAACTTACTTTTGCTCGAGGCCTCCCGAGGAACATCCCGACCTCAGGTTAGCAACGCACCACTACCACCTTTGGTGTCTCTAGGCGGTGAGAATTCCTTACTATCAGAAAATCCGTCTGCTTGTTTGCCTTCCAATATCATAAAAAATGATTTAATAAATATGTAAAACCGTTAAAAACATTAAAATCGTACCCATTCTCGTAGGTGTAGGTGAAGGTATAACCAGTGCACCAACGACTAGTCAAAGACTTTTAGTCTCACCAAGTGATAGGTGGCAAGCCTATTGCCAGCTGGGGACATATCCAGTCCCGTGTAACGTTGTTTTTTATTAAAAATAAAAAAAACACTTTTTATTTTTGTTGCCCAACTTTGGGTCAAACAATTGACCTCATGAAGTCAAGTCCAACATCCTACTGGTAGACCACAGAACAGAAATAATTCCTGGTTTTGTCATTTTTGATTATATGCTATGATTCCATTATTCGAATGCAATTAATTATATCTAACATTCGGAACTGAATCACTGTCCATAAGACAAAGAAAGCTATAAAGAAATATAAGATTACAGTTTTCTGAAGTGCGTGAAAACTAAAACAAAAAAATTGTTTGTGCTTCGGAGCAAAAATTTATCTCAATTTTCTTTGATTGAACTTAAAATGTCTACAATTTGCAATAAAAAGTATCTTCACGACCATACCCCCGAATTGATAGGTAGAAATACAACTAGGGCACTAAGAACCTCAATGTGATAGGTAGAAAGCCTATCGGTATCGCCAACCGGGCACATGTCCAATACCAAACAACGTTGTTTTAGTCGAAAATTGGAAATACACAATTATTATTCATGTTGTTCGACCTGAGAATCAAACCCGGGACCTCATGAAGTCAAGTCCTATACGGGACCACTATGCATTAAGGAGGTGAGCAAAAATATATCTAATATTTAAATATACACTTTTTGGTAGCGACTGTACAAACCCGAGATTGATCTAAAAACTTCATTCATTGAACGAAACGAGTCCAAGTTCACAAACAAAAGTACGCTCGAACACAGATGTCAATTCATAAATGAAAAAACTTTCAACTTGGCATAGTTCTGGATTGCAGCCTATTGACAAGTGGATTCTAAAATCCAATGTGTTAAACTATTTTTAACCTTTTAAGAGTTATAACTCGTTGCAAAGAAATTCCAACCTCCAAAAATGTTGTACTATGATCAATTAGCTGAATTTTAACTAACGTGGGTTTTGTAAATAACAAAAGTCAATACAGCACGTGGTTGCAAAATTGTAGCGAACTTTAATAATAAGTCAATGTCACGATAACACGATAGTTGTTGTCAGTATTACCTTAGACATTGACTGACGGATAACCTAGCATGTATTAGGCGGTGACTGACATTTTGTTAACTATCAAGTGTTTTTGAAGTGAAAACTTCTTTAACGGCGTTGCGCACTATTTTGGAATGGGTAAAAACTTCTAAACTCGCGTCAGGACACGTGACCTGCTCGAAAATTCGTAAGACGGCGCAGGGTGCTTGTGCGAATGTTCGTGTTGTCATGTTTGTGTACTATAGCGTAATTAATGAATATTGTATTCTACCACATAAATGACAGTATTGTCATACTAATTCAATTATCAGTAATTAAAGCAATTTGTGCAATATTATTCCCTAACCATTCCAAAATATCGAAAATGCACAACGTTAATGTTGAAGTTTTTACTTCTGCCGGCACTCCCTCTCCGTTTTTTTTTGAATTTGTTTATTGACTAAACTCAAAATACAATGAGTTGGAATAACGTTAAAAAACCACAAAGGTTTGTCAAAAATGGTACCATAAGTAAATTAATATCTATATCTTGCAGTACAAAACTGGTTTTCAGCTATGGCCCTTTTAAATTAATTAAAATTCGAAAATTTTGTCACGATGGTAAAACTAATGTAGCTAAAAAAATAAAATAAATCTAATACGACTACGACCCGGGGTAGTATTCTGTAACATTTTTTTTATGTTTAGCTCATTTGTAATGACTCGAAAATTGTGAAAAAATTGTAAACAGTGTACTTCCTAAAGAAAAAATAGATTATCATTATTAAAATATAAATATTATCTTTAAAAATGAAATTCGGTTTTCTCAGAATAAACCGCTAGTAACGTTATCCTCATCACTAGTATTATTACTGTTAATTCAACAGGAAACTATGTAAACAGTGATAATTTTTAAATATTATTCATCATTAGAATATATAATCATTTGACAGTGTAGCGACCGTGAGAACCATACTCAAGGTGAAGGTAGACGAAAATCATAACTAGGTAGTATTGTCCGCTTTGACTAATGTAGCGCAAAAAATAATATGACCGCATTTAATATTGTTATCATTACTCATGCTACTTAAAAGATGTCAATTTTTCTGTAAAATTAGTTTTAGTTAGAAACATAGAGCTAATTATTTAAGCGCATAAAACTGCAATAAAAATACCTACCGTGTTATTAATAAACGTGGACTAACATATTAAAATCTGGTTGATATTATAGACTATAACACTTTGTAATAAATTCTATAATAACAGGTTGAACCTCAGAGTACTTTGCTCCGTGTTTATTCATAGACAGCAACAGAAAAGCCCACCCTTTTGTGAGTATTCATTTATCCACTGTCCATGTTTATTTGTCGAAAAGAATTAAATACATAAATACAAACAGATTCCAATTATTTCATTACTAATAGGCGATTTGATAACTCCGTTTTCAAAAGATAGCTAATGATTCTTATGTCCCACATAAATTTTGTCAACATCCCACTAGTGGTTTTAAGTTACACCTAATAAAGACAACATCATTTGTCGCCTCTGGGGTCTAGCGGTCCGCCGTTGTACTTGAGGTACTGGGCTCCACCCCTGGATCGGGCAACTAAAAAAAATTAAAAATGATTATTTTCAATTTTCTATTAAAAATAACTTTGCCCGGGATTAGATATGTGCCCGGTTGGTTGCCTTGCTTGTGTCTCTGCCTAACCACTTCGGGAATATGGGCGAAAAGTTGCTTATTTATCATTTATCTTGGTATTATCTAGAAAATTTAAAAAGAAAAGTTAGTATGTTTACACCCGTCCCTTAAAAAGGTAAGTTATTAGGGCATCCACGAATATCCAAAGTTACTTAGTTCCACAATGGGTTACGGGGCAAACTTATCGCCAACCGGGCCACTATCCTGTCACGGGCAAAATTGTTTCTAATAGACAATTGAAAAAAAATACTTTGCGTTATGCTACCACGGAATTTACCCGGGAGCTCCTGAAGCCTATTCTAACCCCCACCACTAAGCATAGAGACAAAAGTCTTATTAATATTAGAACCCCATTAATTTCATAGCATTCACGAAGCACTTGTGACGCGTCTATGTAATAATAAAATCTAACATATTAGAACCTGACCACATACTTAGAAGATTCGGCGAAAGAAACTTAGCTGGCTTGTCTTTTATTCCTTGTTATATACATATAATATTAGTTTATCAGTAATTTGTTGGTCCTGTAAATATTTTATCACCTAAATTTTTTGCAGCATACTCCAACAATCGAACGTCCTTCTCACGTCGAGTTACGTGTCGTGTCATTGATTCACGTAATGATTTGCTTCTGGATCACTTTTTGTACCACCATTGTTGTTTACCATTGTAGTCAAGTTGGTGACGCACTGGATTTTATAATGGGCGCTTAATTTTATTAATCTGTCAAGGAACTATAGCTAGGTGGTCTAGCTGACTCCCAGAAACGCTAAATGTTGACCAACGCTGAATTTGTGATAGTGAGCTCACTTCTTTAAATATACGAGCAAGCGTAAGAAGTTCGGGTAAGAGAGTGCAAATGATATTTTACGCTCAAAAGTGACAGTAAAGGATAACGCACATTTAGACAGGGCGCAGCGTTGAATCGCGTACTCAGGTGAGTCGGGCCGCATCGCATCATCGGACTTTTTTGTTGCTCAGTTTCAAAGAGTTGAGTAAGTAGAATAGTGAATACTATACTTTAAAATTGTCAAGTATAAAAAGTAACTCTGGTAAATGCCGTATAAAACTCTAGCGTTAAAATGTCATGAGCACTTATTCCATACTAGCTGCTACCTGCGGCTTCGCCCGCGTTTTCACAGAAACCCGGTGTGCGATCGGGATTAAAAATAGCCTATATGTTAATCCAGGTCACAATCTATCTGTCTTCCAAATTTCAGACAAATCCGTTCAGCCATTCGAGCGTGAAAGAGTAACAAATATCCATACATCCATACTTACAAACTTTCGCATTTATAATATTAATAGGATTGTTGATGTCGTTTTTGCTCTCGTCTTTGGTGACTGCAGAGTCCTTCCTATGAGTTTATGGCTTTTCAGGTTTACTATACCTGCTACCGTCTCCGTAAATTATTTGTATGAAAATTTTAAACTGCGCCTCTATTGGTAACTAAGAGTAACATATTTTTATAGAGATATTATTTATTTTACATAAGACAACAAACAAGCTAAATGAATAAGTGAAACTGTCGCCTGTAGATACCATGGACGTAACTAGTGCTTTACTGTCTTAAGGCCGGGAATCTCTCCAACAAGATACACGATAATAGCAAGCGCAAAAATTATAACAGCAGATTATAAAGGCGGTGATAGCAATCTGGGCTGCATACCACTCTAATACGAGACAGTGATTGACTGCATAAGTAAAACAAGTAACCTAGAATAAGTAAAACAAGTAACCTAGAATACTACTTTACCACCAGAAAGTGATGGGGTTGTCACACCCTGACGCTGATATAATGTAAACATGTCTTATATATAAACAAAGTTATTTATACTTCTAGTTCCTACTCCATAAATAGATGTCGCATTATTACAATGAACCAACGAGTCACGCGACTGCCATTACTGATATCTAGAAAATAATTGTTTAAGAAAAACTACTGCGTATTTTCTGTTTTTTTTTTCTGTTAAAAGGAAATTCTGTTTTCTAGTTGTATGTAAAATCTGAAAATCGGCGTGTTAATGATGAGTAGGGATACAAAGGCGAGAGGTTGGTAAAAAGCACTTGGTACTTCTGAGTACCACGTAACCGGCAGACATGGTTAACCTTAGCACTATAGTACTAGTAGAAAAGGTCGACTCAAAAAGCGTTGGCTCAATGACTTGGAACAAGATATATGTGACAAAGGACTCACGTACGGCCAATATTAATAATCAATCCTAATCCAAAACGTGCTGTCCAAGATTGATATTTTGATCCATTTTTATGTTATAGCTTACCAAAAACATATATGTGGACAGGAAAAATATGGCAATTAGGTATGGGATAGGCCGCCGGATACGCAGCTATCTAGATTGCTTGAAATCCATTAGATTGAGATACATTATTAACATTGGCCGTTAAAGGATACCAAAGATCAAGCGCTATGGAAAAGTAAGAATGGGAAAGTCAACCCTGAACCTATATCTAAAGCAGTGGGGGGCAAACTACAGCTCACGAGCCGGATCCGGCCAGTGAGAGGTTTTAATCTGGCACGCTGAGTATTTTTTATCAAAAAAAAATATGAACCTCCTTAAAAAAATAGAGGGTGAAACGCTAAGACTATTGAAATTTGAACAATTAAGATACTGAATATATACTTCAAACATATACCTATAATGCGTATTTCATATATTAAGACTTCATAAATCAATTTTATTTTAATAAAAGATTGTAAAAATAAAAAAAAACATGTCTTATGTTATCTTTGTGCAACGTCTTATACACGTTATGTTTACAGCTCTTATTACTTGTTTTTAACTAACCGGCCCGCCTCAAGATTTATTTTAGTTTACTGGCCTGCCACTAGACATTTTTTTATTTTACCGGCCCGCGGTCAAAAAAGTTTGCCCACCCTGATCTAAAGGGTTCCTTACCTTTCAGTTTTCAGGTTCAAGGTTCGCTAACCTAACATATGTTAATTGTGTCGCTATAACGTCAGTACTCTCCACTACCTTTTGATTTGTAGGACAGGATTAAGGTACTCACGCAATAGGCTCTACATCTGAGCCTCAGTCTTGGCAACGTATCATAATAATTTTTACTTGAAGTATGGTATATCCGTATTTTTGTTTCGTATCTTTAAAAAAAAAACATCGAAACTATTGCTGAATATTGCTAAATAAATATTATAAATCGCAAAAATTTAAGAAAAATTATACTTAAACATTTGTGACCTAGGCCGTAGGCTAGACTAT
>NJDC01010066.1:13167-23489 GCA_002245475.1 Calephelis virginiensis
GTTTTGGAAACACTAGTCTTATAAAGCATATTAATGTTAATCTTGTGTATTTTTGTCGCCAAGATCCATAATTGCTGTGTATGAAAAAAAACAGTATATTGCTGACGTATTTTAGCATACATGGCCCCTTAAGATACTGAATCTATACTTCAAACATATAGCTATAATGCGTATTTCATATATGAAGACTTCATAAATCAATTTTATTTTAATAAAAGATTGTACAAAAAAAACATGTCTTATGTTATCTTTGTGCAACGTTTTGTAATCGTTACAGCTCTTTTAAGTGTTTTTAATTAACCGGCCCGCCTCAAGATTTATTTTAGTTTACTGGCCTGCCACTACACATTTTTTTATTTTACCGGCCCACGGTCAAAAAAGTTTGCCCACCCCTGATCTAAAGGGTTCCTTACCCTTCAGGTTTCAGGTTTAGGGTTCGCTAACCTATGTTAATTGTGACGCTATAACGTCAGTGCTCTCCACTACCTTTTGTTTTGTAGGATAGGATTAAGCTACTCACGCAATAGGCTCTACATCTGAGCCTCAGTCTTGGCAATGTATCATAATAATTTTTACTTGAAGTATGGTATATCCATATTTTTGTTTCGTATCTTTAAAAAAAACATCGAAACTATTGCTGAATGTTGCTAAATAAATATTATGAGTCGCAAAATTTTTAAAAAATTGGACGTAGTTAAGCAGAAATGACCCAATCCATATCTGACTAGTTTTGAGATAATTGACTTTGAAGTTTATATATTTACAATAATATGTACTGACCATACATGAGGGTTGGTATCTAATTATTATACAAATGTCATAACTTTGTTTATCTGTAGGATCTTTTACTGAACGAAAGTATTATAAGTTTTACGACCTCTTTAATATGTTTCACTCAATTTTGGTGTTTACGTGGGTTGAGTCCTTTCTGCTTAACTACGTCCAATTATACTTAAACATTTGTGACCTAGGCCGTAGGCTAAACTATTCCTAACGCAGGAAGTTATTTATTTTACATTTGTTGCTATTCGAAAGGGTTTCTTTTGTGGCACAGAATTAATGTAATATAATATATTGGTCGTTATCATTTATTATACCAAAACGTAAGAAGGTCATTTGGACGTAGTTAAGCAGAAAGGATCTAATCCACATCTTACTAGTTTTGAGACAATTGATTTTGAAGATTATATATTTACAATATTAAGTACTGGTCATATATGTGGGTTAGTATCTAATAATTATACAAATATCATAGCTTTGTTTATCTGTAGGATCTTACTGAACGATAGTATTTTAAGCTTTTCGACCTCTTTATTATGTTTCACTCAATTTAGGTGTTCATGTAGTTTGGGTCCTTTCTGCTTAACTACATCCATTTTTGATTCGAATTGCTTAAGTAGTATGAATTAAGAATCTATATAATTTTAAAAACTGAGAAACGGGCCATTGCTATTTATGTACTTAAAAAACATAAATAAAAATAATAATAATAACATTTAACACCTTTAATTACTCCCGATAAGACTTACATGTAATGTAGTGTGTGAAAAGTGATAATTTTTTTGGTGCGAAAAAATGTCATCTATTCGCACGAAATATAGCGATAGAAACACGACAGTAACAGATACTGATGTTATATGGCTGAACGCGTGTTAGAGTACCACTAACTTTTCGGTTCAGTAAACAGTAAAAATCTTTATGGTTACATAAAGGTATTATGCATATAAGCGCAGTAAAACTGCAATAAAAATAACAACATTAATAAAAACCGACTTCAAAACTAAAACTTAGAAAGTTATAAGGATTAAATATTAATTATATACTACCTATTACTTGTATGTGCTATTTACTTATAGGTTTGAAGTCGGTGCTAAAACAATTTAATACTTATAACTATTAGTTTAAGGCTTGGCACCTACTTCAAAGCTATTAGTAAATGGCACATGTAGGTAAAATGTAGTATATAATTAATATTAAATATTTATATTTTCTTGTTTTTTTAGTTTTGAAATCGGTTTTGATTAACTTTCATTTAATATTTTTAGTTTATTGCTGATATGATTTAATTTAATAAAAGTAAACATCGGGATAGGTGAAAGTAGATAAAAAATGGTCATAAAATAAAAACTGATATGCCTACCTGAATAAAATGTTTATGGGACCAATTCGAAACTAGTACTCATCAAAAAAATACGTTAATCGGTTTAAAAACCTCGGCAAAATAGGTGTACATACATATAAAAAATATACCGGCCGAATTGAGAACGTCCTCGTTTTTTTCAACTTGGTTAAAAACGGACTCCACTTAACTACTCCAACGGACTATTAGACATCTTTTACGCCGCGATTTGACCTCAACATCATTGATAAGGTCGTCAACATAAACAAAAATGCATGCATTGCTTAGTATAACTCAAAAACCACTACTCGGGTCATGGTAAAATTAATATGGGACCACGTCGGAATCATGAATTGTTACAAAAAAGAACTGTTAACATCGGTTTGCTATTGGCCGAATAATTGCATAATAAACATACAGAATAATTCAGATACTTCTCCTTTTATATATTATATGTTTTATATATATTTGTATCAGTTAAAATATTAATATAGTGAACAAAATATTTGCTAAAACTTCATTGCGTCATTGTACGTATATTTCAATGCTCCCACAGACAACGCTAAAACTTATATTATGATCTCAAGTGTTTCTTAGCCATCAATAAGTTTTTTATCAAGTGTTTATTTTTAATATTATTTATAATGTGAGTGTTTACCTGTAGTTATTTATATGTACCTATATGTATGTTATGAATATTTTGATGAAAGATTGATAAAGTAGATATACAATGCGAATGTGGATGGATGTAGGTACTCGAGGAGACCTATGTTGACATTCCACGATCAAATCGCTGTTATCCAAAGGTGGTGGAAGCCAGGCAGATCTACCAGAATCGTAGAATCGTGAGGTTTGGCTATCGCGTAAACAACTTGGCGTAAAGATGTGTATGTATTTTATATGTTTTCTGTACTTTGGGTCTTTATTTAGCTTAGAATTCGCTAAGCAAAGAAATACCTCTTGTATACCTTTTTTACACCAACACTCGATTTCGGCGTAATATCGTGCAAGATTCAAAAAGAGGCCGAACAAACAAAGAAGAAACCATTTTTATTCGATGTGTGGAAAAAAACGTTAAAATTAAACACATATTGATCTAATTTCAATAAATAAGTCTAACCTCAAAACTTACAAATTATATAAAAAGATTCTCACGCCCATATCCCTGATGGAGTGAGAGACACAACCATGGCACCGATAAACAAATTATATGCTTGTGATAAGGATGTTGTTCAACGACATTAGTACATAAAAATATTTCAACAGATTCTAATAAATATAACAAACACCCAAACTCGCGAAAATAGACTTTAATGTTTATTACATTTGCAAACTGATAAACTCTGAACCCACTTGAACTGGTGATAATGTTGTGCAGCAATTTGCCCGGGCATGAATCCACTGCCTTACATAATCCAGCTGCCAACACAACTCTGTCATGATCCAGTCCAAAGGGTAGTGTGGCCAGTAGACTTGCACAATAGGCCTAACTTCCCAGCCACTTGACAACGACACTCCTATATCAACATAGTCTGTAGGTCACAGCTGTCTCTTACCATCAGGAAACTCGTCTGCTTGTTTGCTGACCGTTCATTTAAAAATAAACTTCAGGTATTAAAACCCTACCCTTCCCGTAATTGATGGAGCATACATATTATATAACTAGCAGCTCGCACGGTTATAATTTTGGAAGGATATTGGAAGGCAAACAAGCAGGCGGATTTCCTGATGTTAAGAAATTCACGATGCTTAGAGACACCACAGGTGATAATGGTGCGTTGCCAACCTGAGGTCGGTATGTTAGGCATCGAGCAAAAGTAAGTTTAATGGCTACCTTGCCTTCCAAACCGGAACACGTCATGACGTTGTACCAATCCGGGCGAGTCGCTGCTAAACTCTACCACTTGGTCAGATGTCACGGTGTTAGTGACGACGAGCCTATGCTCACTTTTTACGAGCTGCCTATCAAGGAATGCAGATGGTCTATTCTACAAAGGAGCCCGGACCAACATGGGGTCCAAACACATATAAACCTTCCTCTTCAATCACTTTATCCATTAAAAAAACTGCATTAAAATCCGTTTTGTAGTTTTAAAGATTTAAGCATACAAAGGGACATAGGGAAAGAGGAAGTGGCTTTGTTATATACTATTGAGTGATATTTAATATCCCACTTTAGACGAGGCAGTCAAATGATGATGAATGATGTGTCATGTAACCTTTGCCTACTACTTACTATAAAACCTTAAACTAGGACGAAACCTTCAATTTATTACTTTTTGGCACGTTAGAGGTTAAAAGGGTTACTGAAGCATTGCATAAGTTTTTCAATCCACGAGGCACAATAGGTTGTGTTTGATCGGAGCGTGAAACCTATTGGACATGCAGCAACATCCCGTCGACTCTATTACTACACTAGCAGAGACTTCATTGTTTATGGTCCACTAGAGTTGGTCTGCAACTTCACTAATTTCCTGGGATAAGCTTTACGATTCCTCAATCAAATTTAATGTAGATATGCTCAGTTGTTCTGGTATTATTTGGTAACAGAGTTTTATGTGATCATTCTCATTAATAACTGCATCTTTTGCCCTTGTAGAGATTTATGTAGGCAGTAAAAAAAACCTTATTCAAGTTATGAATCTATTTTTGTACGTTTAATTGTGATTAGTAACTAATATGTCGTATTTACGTATATTTCAAAAGTAAATGTGTAAGTACTTTTAAGTTTAGATTGACGCAGAGATATATTATATACGTTTATTCGCATAATTAATTTGATAATTAATTAAGCAGATTAAAACTGCTCTTCTGCTTCGCCTCTGTGGTCTAGCGGTGCGGGTGTTGGACTTGACTTCATGATGTCCCGGGTTCGAATCCCGGGTCGGCCAACATAAATAAAATTGGATTTTTCCAATTTTCTAATAAAAAAATGTTGGTCGGGATTGGAAATGTGCCCGGTTGGCGATAGGCTTGCCACCTATCACATTGTGGGACTTAGTGTCTTCGGCTAGTCGTGGGTGCCTTGGTTGTACCTCTGCCTACCACTTCATATGGGCGTGAAGATACTTTACTTTACTTTTAAGTTTAGAGTGACGCAGAGATATATTATATATGTTTATTCGCATAATTAATTTGATAATTAATTAAGCAGATTAAAACTACAAATACCGATTGCAAATATTTCTTTAGGTACAACGTCCAAATTTGATAATTTTTTTTCGAAAGATAGCAAACGGTGTCGAAATGGTCACACATAAATTTTATCAATATTCTACAAGTAGTTTTTGAGTTATAATTAACGCATATATTGTTGTTTATCCTCGAAAGAAAATATCATCGGAACTCACATACTTCGGAATCACGGTCTATCTTTTTAAAAAAGGAACATCAAAATCAGTTGACTATTGGTCGAGTGATCGCGTTACAAGCACACAAACAAAACAAAGTCGAATTGAGAACCTCCTTTTTTGGAGTCGCTTAAAAACGAGCACGTGTATCATCGTCATATTACATTGTCTGTATTGAATAATAATATACCGATATGGATGATTGGAATATATTTAAGTGTAGCACATTTAAATACATTCGCTCAAACACAAATTCAAATAAAGGATTGTTACTCAAAATAAGTACCAAATAAAAAAACACAAATATCTCGGAAAGCCCAACACAAGTGATAATTTAAAAATGAAGTCCAGACAAGCAAAGAGAATATAAATACTACGTAATAAGAGGTGGGACTTCCATAGATACATAGCAAACCCGAATTTGTTTAAAGCTTACTTGAAAAATTATAACCCGTATAATTTGAAAGTAAGTCTAAATGCATTCAGATATAAGGCAACTAGTGTCATTTGATTTGGACGAATAAAAAACATAGCAAACTTATTATTTTTTTATATGAAAGTTGCGCCAAACTGCAGACAATTTGACGCCGTAATGCGTTAAGTAACGAAGCGGTTCACCCTCCCATAAGTTTTTTTATTATTTTTTTGTTTTTATGATATCCGAAGGTGAACAAGCAGACGGATTTCTTGATAGTAAGAAATCCACGCCGCCAAGAGATACCAAAGGTTGTAACAGTGCGTTGCCAACCTGAGGCTGGCATGTTAGGCCTGGAGCAATAGTAGATAAACTGCCGGCTACCTCATCCTCCGAACCAGAATTCAATGGCAAGCGCTGAGGTTATGGCGACTGGAATAGGTAAGGTGGCGGTAATAATCCGGGCGAGCTACTCTACCACCTAGTCAAATGTCACGGTGTTAGTGACGGTAAGCCTATGCTTGCCTTTTACGAGCTGTCTGGAAGGAAGGCAGATAGTCTATTCTGCAAAGGAGCCCGGACTAACACTGGGAAAAGAGGTTATTAATTCAAAATGTGTTTTGAGGCTGACATTCACTAACTTCAAAAAATATAACAAAAATCGGACTTTGGGCGCCATTGTGAATGAAGATGGTCGTAATTTTTTCATAATTATTGGATTTCGTGTTTATGTTGAGCGAAATTGGTCAATTTTGGTGGCATTTTGTACAATTTTGTTTAGTAAAAGTGCACAACTGAAGTAATCATGAAGAAATTATTGTATCGTGCATTTCTTCGCTGCTGCCAAATCTGATTTGATGAGCTTGAGTAACGAAGCCACCGATTTACTCAAGACCCTGACATGACTTTGTATATAGTGACATATGACTGTTAATAAGACTTAATTAATACTTAAGACAGGGAAACATGGCCCAAAAATAGCCTAAGCCGGCCCCAGAAAGGGGTAAATTAACTAATAAAAAAATTAAAACAGAATAAAAATCATCTCCATAACGATGACATAAGACAAAGCTATAGTTATTCTTCACGGAAGTCAACTGGCCCTACCATGTAAATTACAATTACACTACTGGAGCGTGAGACTTTAGATACAAACATCTGATAACAGCGAGTCGTGATCTATGTTTATTATATACCATTCCAATATCTGAATTATGCAAAAAAAGGAACAACACTGACACAAAAAATCGGCCTGGGTGCGCCAGTTTTTTGTAATTTAAACAATTGATAAACAAACCTATTTATTGTCTACCACTATCCTGCTGCTTTGCTTACGTTTAATATTGTTATATTTCATGTAAATTCGATTTCTGATTTTAAATATTTTTCACCAGCAAAAACTGACTTTGGTTTTCATACTATTTGCATAAATGACAAAAGTGTCTCTGCGGTTTTTGAAAATATGCTAAGTATATGTTAAGTTAAAATTAACTGGATGTAAACGAGGTTTAAATTAAGCGGGAAAGCATCTGTTTTAAGCCGAATTTCGTTGAAAATTTAAATATTCAGATTTTCAGCACATATCTTTTCAGAATTTTCCCTTTCTAAGTTTTAGAAATTAGATTGAGTGTAAGGATAGTGTCGATTTCTACGCCGATTAACTTTAAAAAAAATAATTTTAGAAACCTCAATGTATTTTAGAAGAAATATCTATAAAAATCACGCATGTATTATCAAGGGTTTGCTATGCGGGAGTGAAGACAGAAGTGAAAACTTGAATATTAACATTATGAATTTTTGATATTTCGACACACATTATCAACACAAAAGTAACACAAAAATAAGTAAAATATAATATTTATTTTATTGATTTTGTTCTAGAACTAAGCAATTTATAAATCGCGCGACGCAATATCTCCAAAAATTACGAAACATTATGAAATGCGGCGAAAACTTGCAGTTGTTTCACTCTCCCTCGGTAGGAATTTTCGATTAGGTCACGTGTTCTGACGTGAGTTTAACATTTTTTATCCTTTATAGAAGCGCTATTCCTATTATACTTCAAAATGACATTGACTGGTTGATCTAGGTCGACATTATAATCACAGGTTATGTTTTACTGCAAACGTGCGTGGAAAGTTCCGGTGATTCCCACGGAAACAATAACCAGTATCTATAACTCTTACATAGTACATCTCCACCATTTTCTTGTAGAAAACATGGCCTACTTTTATACTGAGAAAAAATAAAGAGAGTAACTTTGATTAACACATAGGCAAAATTTTTATCTCGAAAAAGTGTTCGTGTGGGACCATTAACCACGCGCGAAACAGCTAGTTGAGCTATAACGCGTAATGGCAAGCATTCACAATAAAATCGATTTATGTTCTACAAAGATTCTTCTTCAAATTTGACACCATGTCGTTGGTTGCTTTTACTTTGGGAATGGATACCCATACTCTTTTGGTGGAAGAATTTTGGAATGTATTAAAAAAAGTGCAGTGAGGGATAGATTTACTAAAAAAAAAAGTTGTTCTACAAAGTTTGTTCTGAAAGTCAATACCTGATAGTACAAGTCAAACAATCCGGGAAATTTTCAAATTTTTATTTAATTGCACCACGTCTTCAGATGGTTTCCGAAAATTGATAAAAAAGTATATAATATGTAAATATCATCAAAAACACGACGAAGAATTCAAGAATTTGAAAAACGAAAAGTTTTGACTAAAACGTTGCCCTAAATAATAGATATAGTTTTTAGCTTCATTGAAGGTTGTCTCTTATATATCGAATGCCAAAATGTAAAGTTTCAAGATAAATTACCCAAAAAGTATCATGGTATTTTCAAGAGCAATTTGTAAAATATTTTTAAGTACCCTCAAAAACATTTTTTTCAAAACATCGCTAGCATAAAAACTAAGAAAATTATAATGAAAATGGTATTAGTTCTGTTTTCTTAAAGAATTATAAAATCACCCCTTAATTAACATTACATTAAAAAAATGGCCATTACTAATTTGTATTCTTTTCTTTATTTAAGTACTTTTGATGTGCTCAAGAACAATGAATACTTCAAACTGCTTAGTTTTGAATAAATAAAGCTTCATTTACAAAGAGCATTTTCAAAGTATAAATAGATGTGTTTGCTTCTTTTCAGTACCGTCTTTCCTTTAAAAGAACATTTAAAAAAATGATGAAACTTAAAATAAAACCTTTTTGCGAAAATCTAAGCTGCTTGGCAAAATTAGGTATGTATTAAATTAAATATCCCGAACTACTCAAACCACTTACTGGGCTATACTAAAAAAAATAAAAACTGTAAAATCTTTAATTAAAAGGCAGTACATACTTCCAGTTATTAAGCTTAAAATGAAATGAAATGAGATCATAGATGATGTTTTTACATCCGTCTTATCGAAACCAATGATACTTTTAAAAAATACACAAAAGCTGAAAAAATGAAGTTCACACGCACGTAGGTAACTCTACTGTGATTGCCAGTTTAATTGTCTATTGATAAAAATGTTAAATACTTTATAGCCAACTTGCTTACTGGTTGCATCTTTTTCTAACGTTTTACCTTACCACCATCTATTAAAAAAAGAGTATCTTCACGCCCATATCCCACGACTAGCCGAAAAATTTGTGTCTATATTCGTCCCGGGTTCCAACTTAACTAAACAATAAAGGTCTGGTTCGATTCTAAAAGGAACAGGCATTTATGTGATGAACTTTGATGTCTGTATGTATTTCCAAAAATAATTATTTTTGTGTGATAATATAGCGAACGAGCACACGACTCTTATGATGCTTAGATACAACCGTGGCCTAAAGACATCATGGATGTTATAGGAAATAAGTTTTATAAGTGTATATTTACATAATCAAGATTCTTTATTACTTAAAATATTTTTATCTATTTATCTATATCTTCACGCCCATGTCCCCAAAGCGGTTGGCAGAGGTAAAACCTGGGGGGTGACTATGTATCTCAGTTGTCAACACAAACTATAAAAGTGTACATCAAATGACGTCATTTGTGTTTGCTATCTCTATTGTATTTCTGTTGGTCACTGGAGATAGCAAATACAAAACACGTCATTTGACAGCGATTCGATCTACACTCATCCATTTTGAGTTGGTAACTAAGTTACATAGCCACCCCCCAGGACACCCACGACTAGCCGAAGACACTAAGTGATAGGGGACAAGCCTATCGCCAACTGGGCATATCTTATCCCGAGCAAATTTTTTTTATGAGGAAATTGAAAAACAACATTTTCTTTTTATTGCCCAACCTGGGAAACGAACTCAGATCTCATGAAGTCAAATCCAATACCTGAATCGCTAGACCACAGAAGCGATATATTTGTCTGACTTATAAAATGATTGATCTGAAATAATCTGTGTTCTTAGTTATGAAATATTAAAAAAATAA
>NJDC01010070.1:0-13479 GCA_002245475.1 Calephelis virginiensis
CGTTTGCACGTAAATATGGACATTGGACCTACGCCCAATGGCAACATGTATTATTGTCTGACGAGACCAATGTGAATTTGATTTCTTCAGATGGAAGGCAATACGTACGGCGTTCAGTAAAAGCGGAAATGAATGCAAGATTCACAGAAAAGCAGGTGAAACATTAAAATGTGGGGTTCATTTTCTGGACGTGGAGTGGGACCTGTGAGGAAAGTTCAGTGTAACTTAGACCAACATCAATACAAGGCAATATTGGAGGAAACGATATTTCCCTATGCTGAGGAGCATCTCCCTATGATATGGACGTTTCAGCATGATAACGACCCGAAACATACCGCCCGTTCAGTCAAGTCGTTTCTAACCAGTCAGTCAGTATCGGTGCTAGATTGGCCAGAAAATAGCCCGGACCTTAACCCAATTTAGCACCTTTGACACGAAATCAAAAATAAGTAGCCACTTATCGTGCCACAACTTTAGATGAACTTAATGAAGCTTTTTGTGAGGCATGGGCAAACATTCCTATCGAAACATGCCAGAAACTGATGATAATGTCTATGCCACATCGGTGTCAAGCGGTAATTACTAACAAAGGTTTTGCTACTGGGTACTAATTTTACACGTAATAAAATGGAGCTGTTAAAGATATTATAATACTGCAGATTATTAGTTTTGTTTAACTCTATTTTTCATTAAAGTTTACTTTCCTTAATTAAATGTCCAGCTACAGAATTATACCTTAAAATTGAATACATGTTCAACCTTTGATATTAAATACTTTTTTCTATTTATTTATCTTTTATTTACAGCTATTTAAAGCATAATTTTTATATTTGTATGTACATAACCGGTTATTGTTCTTCACTATCTTGCATGCCCCTAATTAGTTGACCACGACTGTATAAGGTCATTTTAAAATAGGATTTCATTTCTTAGATAATTTCCACTTTCAGGTGAGTAGGATACTACACAAAAACATTTTCATTATAAACTAACTAAATATTTAATATTAAGTAATAGTAATAATAATAGTAATTAAATCACCAAACAAAATAAAACATAAAGCAGTACATCATCTCACAAGTCGGTTCAAATTCTAATTATTAACGATTACTGACATTAATTCACAACGGACAAGCAAGAAATGACGTATGGTAAACCTACTAAAGTTAAATATACGTTAATGGGCCGTAATGCTTACAAGGAATAGCGTCCATACTGTGGCCGTATTATACGCTAAAAGATGCCACAGATAATGCAAAACGTTATTCTACAGAATAGTTAATCCAAGAATTGATACACGCAGAATAGAGCTCGTGAAACGTAAGTTGAGTTATACGAGAGTAAATGTAAGGGACAACTTTATTATTGGTATAACTATTCTCAGATTAAGACGATGTTGGTGAAATTGGGCCGAGTAATATGAAAATTGCAGGTGTTGTAATCATCTGTATAAATAAATAGGTATTATAGAAATAAGGCAGGTGTTTGTTACAGAATTTTCGTAATCCGAGGACTTAAAACTTTTAGTTTTTCCTCCTTTTTTTAATTAAAGAATAGACATTTACAAGTTTTATGTTTCATTGGAAGTGTACACTGTATTGTACAATTTATTTAACCTTTTAGTCGTGTTTCATAAGAAAGGCGAAAACTTAGATACATATCTTCACGCCAAGCCCCTTACGTGGTAGGCAGAGAGTTTTGAGTGCCAGACCTCACGATCCTTACATACCAGTCTGCCATTTTTTCATATTCATTACCCTTTTCATACAAACACGCCGGTTTCGGAGGCTTTTGACACCACCCTTGGATAGTATCCGAGTGATCTGGTCGTGGAATGTCAATCTTGGTCTCCCCAGGTACCCAAGTCCATCCACATTTGCATTGTATATCTACTTTGTCGATCTTTCATCTGCCACTCTTTCGACGCAGCGGAGCATGCCCTCTAGCATTTAAACACCATTTTATTTTAACATTTTAAAAAATGCGAAAACGTGTTTAGAAATAAAGACCGGGTTTTTTTCAGTGTAGGTGGAGGCTGGGACAATTCCTACTCGGACTTCACAAAACATACTAAATTTTCGTTAATCGTTGTGGATCTCTAAAATCTAGTTAATGTTGTATTATTGTACTTTATGAGGTATGTTGTTTGGATGGTTTAGATACATTAGATAGCTGTTTTTCCCCATCTTTGATCATGCATTTGTTATTTAATAGCTCTTTCGCTGGAACTCTGAGATATCGGGGTAAAAAGAGACCAATGTGCTTATGCATATACTTACACACATACATATCTTCATGCCAAGTCCCTCACTATCCTGGCAGACCTGGCTGACTTCCTCTACATTCATTATCCTTTTCATACAAACACGCCGGTTTCAGAGACTAGACACTACCCTCGGATAATATCCGAGTGATCTGCTGCAATAAAATAGATTAGATTTATTGAGATTAAACCGCTCTTTTTTTATGAAACTATTATAGTAACTCTATATTCGTTGAGGCCAAATGACAAATGTCTAACACATTTATTTACAGAAGCCACAAGCGAATATTCTTAGAAAATTACTCGTACCATTCGACGTAGAAAGCAACATGCAAGTTGTCTGAAAATAGTTTGAATCCATGTTGGAGGCCACTTTGGACGACACGAATATAAGATTAAGAAAATATTTATTTCACATGGACCATGGTCGGTTCTTATGACGCGTTTGTATAAATTGTATTTCTGCCATTACGTTGGGGTGATCTACCTGCATAACTAAATTTCTGTGATGGCTCGTCTGGAGTGTCAACTTATTACCTATTCTTAACGTCATCACTTGATGTTATTACTAAATCGCCATTGTCGTGTTCCGGTCTGGAGGGCTTTCTTACATACCAGACTATAGGCAGCGTGTATTTTACACAACAAAAACTATTGACGTGTACGCCTGTAACAAAAAATCTAAATATCTTACATCCCTCATCACTAGATAGTATAAAATAGTCGCTTACCTCTGTCTGTCCCTATGTATGCTTAGAATTTTAAAACTACGCAACGGATATTGATGCCTTTTTTTAATAAATTGATTCGAGAGGAAGGTTTATTCGTTTAATAACATAGAAGTTTGTCCACCCATGCGAAGCTGGAACTGCTAGTTTAAAATAATCTTATTTTTTTTATACTAAATATCGGACGTAGAAAACAACATGCTAGTTTTCTGAAAATAGTCTGAACGTTCATGTGGAGGCCACTTCGCAAACACGGAAATAATGTTGGGTGAATGGTGCTCGGTACCGTGGAACGGTATTTTTTCATTCTACGTTATTTTCGCACTGGATTTATTTTAAACTGTTTATTTTTACCGTGTTGGTCCGGGTTTCTTCGCAGAATAGACCATCTGCCTTCCTGCCAGGCAGCTCGTACAAGGCGAGCATAGGCTTATCGTCACTAACACAGTGACATCTGACTAGGTGGTAGAGTTTCGCAGCGATTCACCCAGATTGGTACCACCGCCTTTAATATTCCAGCGGCCATAACGTTATGACGTGTTCCGGTGTGGAGGGTTAGGTAGCAGGTTAACTTAATTTTGCTCGAGGCCTAACATCCCGGCATTGTGGCAATGCTCTAACACCACCATTACTACCTTTGGTGTCTAGGCGGCGCGAATTTCTTACCATCAGGAAATCCGTCTGCTTGTTTGCCTTCTAATATCAAAAGAAAAAAAATATGTATTCGAAATTGTTCAAATGGTAAATTGTTTTTGACGTGGCATCGCTTGCGTTAGCAATACCACGTCAAGTACCTTACGGCTGCACTAAGATACGTCTATTATCTTTCAAGCAGTCATTAAGTCGACATTTTCTTTACAAATTGTGAGTTAAATGTTAATTGACGTCTCTAAGCACGGCCTTTTGTGTTCGATAGAAAGTTTATTAGTAAATAGATACATATATTTTTGGAATCCTGTTCGTTAACATTAATATTCAAGGAAATTGTATGTACTCTACTCATTTTGTTATCCTCAATCCTATTAAACTCAATTAAAATCGGGATCGTTAATAGCCAGAATCAATTACTCGAGTATTTAAGAGAGGTTTCATGTTTTATTTTTCTTAACGTTTTACGCGAATTGATAAAACTCGTAAATTACCCATTTATATGGTCATCGTCTCTGTGGTCTAGAGGTCCGACATCGGACTTGACTGCTTGAGGTCCTGAGTTCGATCGCCGGGTCGGGCAACAAAAAAATTAGAAAGTGTAGGTATTTTTTAAATTTTCTAATAAAAATAACGTTGCCCGGGATTGGATATGTGCCCGGTTGGCGATAGGCTTGCCACCTATCATAATGTGGGACTTAGTATCTTCAGCTACTCGTGGATGCCCTGGTTGTGCCTCTGCCTACCCCTTCGGGGATATCGGCGTTAAGATACAGTATCTTTTATGGTATGATGCTAATACACAAAATACGTGTTTCAATATCGATAAATGTTTGTCTGGGTGCAGGTCCCAATCAAACCAGAACCTCGTCAATGTTCAGTAGCATTCGGTTTGGAAGCAACGAGGCTTGTAATATCCTCTCGGCTTTCGTTTTATACAGCACTGAGATCATACTTGGTGAATGTATATCACGTGACCGCCATGACGTGCAACGGTGTTTTTTTCATGTTACGATATTTTCGCACTCAATTTATTTTCAACTGCTTTAATAAACGAGTAATTTATCGGCCTCTGTTGTTTCAATGAGACTCCAAGGTTTCATAAACTTCTCGTTATGTGTTCCTTATGTATCAAATGTCTATATAGAGACGCGCATGTAGGGTTGTCTGACTAATTTTTTTTTGCTTCAAAATATACTCGAGCGTGTCAGATTAAAGTACGGCGGGCTGATTGCATGCCAATAAGTCCATATTTGAATTTTCTGATGAAATGAACAAGACGTACGGGAGTAGGAGGTTCAGAAACACTTAAAAACCAAGTCATATGTGTTAATTGTCGATTACACCAATCTGTCTGATTGACATATTTCTGTCATCGGAGACACATTTGGCATATATTATTATTAATATCTGATGAGTTCGGCTATGATCAAGTGACTGGAATTGCCATTTTAGCTTCTAGACACTTAACTTACCGCTAAAAAGAAAAACCTTACATGATCTCTCTTACTCTCCACTATTTAATCGACAAAGTGCAATGGGTCCCAATGACGCTGGAATTTAGTATCGCGGGCTCCCCTACTATAATACTCAGACATTTTATAGATAATAAATATCTCATTGTTTGCTTAGACGGCATTATATTGAAATTAAAGTCGGTTTGTGTAGTTTTATTGCTTCTAAACTAAATAAAACGTATGCATATATAAATGTTCACATAGCAATTTAACTGTTTGTTATTCCTGTACGTGCAGCCGGAATCCGGATTGTGAGAAAAACGCTCACGTGTTACCGATTCATCACGTCAGATGCAATGAAAACAAACAATGAAGTCAACACTTAAGTACGTATTCTACAAAGGAGAACTGAAACTTCTATTGGGACCTGTGTAATGACGTTTAATGTCATGATTATTATTTCAATTCTGTTTACTGTCGTCAAACTGCGACTGATTTTCAAATATTGATGAATCCTTCTGAGCTTTTAGTGTATAACTTCCTGCGAGAGTATCTTGTGCATATCTTACCCTTCAAACTGGAGCACAGGAGAGTAGGTATGGCACTAGTTATTGCAACAGCTGTATTTACTCGTTTGGTCAGACCATCGCAGAATTGCCATCTCTTAGAGGCAACGGTCCTCGTGACGAATCTGGAATTTAATGAACTGTTTAGTGGATAGTCAGTTGGACTATTATGTCTGTTCTTAGCTAAAGTCTATTAAAGATTTTACACACGTGTCATGGTCTCGTCAAACGCCAATTATGTAAAATGCATGCACTTTGGCTGTGGGTGAAACTATTTTTTTTTAATTATTAATGGAATGTATTAATTGAATAATGGTTTCGCATGTTATATTTTTGCTTACTTTATTAAACGTAAATATTTATTAGCGAATCAGTTCCAGTATTTTCTGACATACCTTTTTTTCACCCTAACCTAACCTAACCATAAAATAAGCAAATTACATGCTTGTGTTATGTGCAGGCATTTGTCAACGATAATATTACATGTAAATACTTAAATAAAATATCCTGAAGTACAGACATCTGTGTTCATCATACAAGTGTCTGCCCCCGTACGGCATCGTACCCGAGCGTCGCGTTTGATCTGTGCAGGTAGGTGAAGAACCCTCTGCCAACGAGGCGGTCATAATAAGTAAGAAGTCTCTTACTTATGCAATCTCACTTTTTGTATAATTTTATTATGGTGTTTCTTAGAATAAACCGATAAGTAACAATAATAAATGCACTTTTCCTGCAATCTGGTCCATATGCCTTTTTGTATCTTCAAGCAGAAATTCGTCTGAGCGAAAACATTGACTATTTAAGTTTTATCACATGTTATCTCAGCCTTGTTCAGCCAGTTTGGGAACCGGTTGCAAGTTACAGCGAGACTTTGTGCTGCCACTGAAACGTGATCTCCCGGTACAGTTAAATTCACAGTTACATACTTGAAATGCAGGGGTCTAAACAAAACAGTCATGTCAAAATCTCCACTTTGGTGCTACTACTATAATATGATCCCTCAGTTAAGAGTAGCTTTTAACTTTGAGAATGTATTTGTGGTTATTCAACATTTAATTGGAAATGGAAACGTGTATTATTAATTAATTTGTTATTATTAATGAGAACTTAGTATTTGCGGATGCAGAATATACGGAAATATGACGGAATTATGAACGGAATAATAAATTAAGGTAGGAAGCTTTCCATGCATAGAAACAAAGTTAACTTTTTTTTCATCAAACCTGTGCAGCGAGTCTAAACTCAGCTGTCTAAAAACACTGCAATCTAAAATTAAAAACCCCTTCAAACCTACTTGTAATGTAGCTAAGAACCATCTCGGTCACGTCCACTTTCAAGCGAATAAACTCCATCGAAATCCGTTTACGCAATATAGCACAGTAAAACTGTAAAAACAACGACATTAATTTCAATAAGTAGATACCTTAGTCATGTGCGCACACAAAAATAAAGTATTTTGATTCCATCATCAGATCCAGACTCGATGGCAAAGGGACCACTTCGCAAGTGGCGTTCTTAAGTTAAACCAATGTTAGTGTATAGGGGTCTTTATAAAAAAGTCACCTCGAGATCGTCACGCACTTGGCCGGTTGGTTGCACGAAGTCCACGATACGAAATTTGAAATCGTTAGCGTATTTTCGTGTGGGCGTGTTATTTTTGGAGAAAGGCCAGACGGTCGATGAAAAATTAAAAGTCACTCTATGTTTTTGTTTTAATTTTTATTTCGAATAAAGCAATTGAAACGTGTGAGTTATTTTTAAACTCATCACTTGCGGCTAAATTTATAACAAAAATATGTGAGAAGTAGCTTTTTATGTAAGCACATTACTCAACTCTGAAATGTGTTTCTTATTTATTGACAAGATGAGTATGTTCTAAACTTCATACCGGAACAAGACAACGGCATACGCTGCCTTAATGACTACAAGCATAGGTAGGTCGGTGATAGCATACCTCAAGTTGCTGCCCAGCATTGCACCATTAGTTAAATCGTTATATTTTAAGTTAATAGATTAAAGTCGTTAATCTTTTAACCAAAGCTCAAACGAGTACCTACCTACCTACGTAGTACGTATTAAACTGACTTATTTAAATAATTGTCCTGTTAATTAAAACACGGAATCACCGTTTAGCTCTTTGATGACACGATGTATAATAATAATAATAAATATCCCTGGACAAGTCACACGAATTGAATCTAACCAAAGTAAGCAAATTATATGCCTGTGTTATGGGTGCTAGTCAACGATACTAATACATGGAAATACTTAAATAGATACCAGAATATATTGAGAAATTTTAATTTATTATGTGAATTGTTCAATAGCAATCGTAAATTAGATCAGTGTTCGCCACTGTTGCTTTCCGGTTTGAGTATACCGTAGCCGATAAACTTGCTTATGCACTGGCTTAACATACAGTTTTAGGTTTAGAATTGACCGTTAACGTCTTTGATGCTGATAGGTGTGTCTCACTGAATGATCGGCTTTCAATGTTATAAAAAATGCAAGTGTCAATTAAACATCTTGTCATAGGTACGTCTTATGCCAAATGTACAAAGTAACAAAAGGTAATGAAGATACTAAAACAGCATTATTTAATGTCACAACAAACGTCACATTCCTATGTCAAAAAAAGTAAGAAATAAGTTAAGAAATTTGGTAACTAAAAAACTGCTGTTTTTTGACAAAAATATGTAAGCAACAAAACTCTGGTTAGCCTATCTTCTGCTACACATTTAGGGATACAACATGGTTCATAAAAAAACATCGATATTATAATCGAATAAAAAACATCGACATTATAATATCGATGTTTTTAAAAATGAAACATCGATATCGAAAATATCGATGTTTATGAATGATACATCGATGTTTTTACGATGTTTTACAAAATATTAGCAGGAATGACGTACGGCCATGATATAGTGAGAAAAAGCAATTTCCTGTATAGATTTAATAAAATTCGTTTAAGTAATCGACATTACGGACATATACTGATACTTTAAATAAACTATCATATGAATAGTGCAAGAATATCAAAATCTGTAAAAAATCTGGTAATAAAAATAATATGGGGAAAATGCATAAACATGAACGACGGAGCTGCACATAGACGCCAAACATGTAGCGGTTCATTCTCTTGCTCACTTTAAGCGTAAGAGTGAGACAAAAATAGAAAACACAATGGCGTGCGAGTCACTAAGATTATATGTAGATTATTAACCTACAAAGAGGTGGCACTGCAATAGAACATCGCTCATAAAACATCGTTGATAATGAACGATGTATCGATGTTTTCTTGGTAAAACATCGATGTTTATGAACGATACCTTGATTTTTTAAAACATCGATGTATCGTTTGCATCCCTACACATTTGGTGAGATGGTCGGCCTAATGTAAACTGTAAAGTACAAACGTAATGGTTTACTTAGGGAACGTTGAGCAAAGCACATGTTTAGGGCATCCCACGCACTCACAATAACCGCTTCACCTCTTTGTGGGACTCATTCTCAGGAATGAAGCTGCTTCCGCCCTGTTCCTAGAATATGAAAGGGATTTTAAATTCAACACGTAATACATACTGTTGGGAACGTTTAGTTAGGTGTTATGAAAAATTCAGGCTGAATTAATAAACCAGCTTGTTACTACGACTTCGCTCTATCAGGTTTTTAGAAAAAAATATATTTGACATGGTTGCTATCTACGTATCTATGTAATGAAATCTTAGAACATGTTATTCACCAAGATTGTAATAGAAACAACACAGTTATTTAAGAAACCAATTGTATTTTATCACTTAACAGTTCTATTAATATCTTTTAATGTTTAATGTTGAAATATAACCCTTTTTATGATGTTTAACATGATGCATTATATTTTGTTATTATGTTTAATACATCACATTAAATAAAATAAATAATTAGTTTTTCACAAATATTTACTTTGGAACAAAATTGCCCTTGACATCATTTATATTCATTTCAAAGAAAATCTTAGCAGAAATAGAATTAAAAATATTTTTTTTAGAAATAGAAATATTTTGTTTTATAACACCTTACATTATCTCTTAAAAATAGGCATTATCCATTTAAGATAGTAAAACCAGTGCTAGGATAATGCTGCTCTTCAAAAAATTCTTATCTAACGTGTTAGGTACGTGTTTAACAATTCCGCGAAACTCAGTAATAAAAAAGTCTAAACTTTAGTCTAAAATCATAGTTTTAAAAGAACCCGCAACAAAATAATGAATTACGTGCGCTATGTATTTGTATGTTATGTAAGTACAAAGCGGGCAGTCATGACTTATGAAGGACGAAGAAGATGGCTAGTTGCAGGCAGGTAGGTGTCACTTCGAATTTTACGCATTATTATATACTTAATAATAAAGATTTTTTTTCTGCTTGATTGCGATTCAATACCGGAAAAAGATTGATAATAAACAACAAATTATTTATTGTTATGTAATATGATTCACTAAAAAGCCGATTGTTTGTTACCATGTACTGCATGTGTGAATATTCATCATGAGAACAGCTCAGTATATGAGTCAAATGTAGGACAAACACATTAGGATTACGTTACCTTTATATTCTAAAAGTCTTTCTAAAAATCTATAAATATTCAAATAAACTGCTTTAAAGCTCTCGTCCTTTCAGAAATTAGTAATCTCTTTTCGTGAAGGTTCCTAAATAGTATTATTTAGGATACTCGCACTTGAAGTTGGACCCGCGAAAGCACTACTAGGCAAAAATGCCTATGGAATCGCAAAGTGGACGAGTCATGATGGTGTGAGGGAAATTGGGTGTGACGTCTAAAAGTCTGGTTGTGTGTCAGGACAAACAGCTTCTCGGAGCTCTTATCATGTTTATCTACGCAATAAATATTTGGTTTGAAGAAAAACTTAAATAAATAGTAATGCTGAGAAAGCAAAACCGCGTGTATAATCTCTTTTCGTGAAGGTTCCTAAATAGTATTATTTAGGATATAACTGTTAGATCGGCGGTTCTCAAACATCATTTTCATTTTATAAAATCCAGTACTTATCAAAAGATTATAAGTCAGGCAGTAATTATACTATATAAATTTATATCTAAACATAAACTTGTATTAGAAATATAATATAATTTAAGTTTTAAATTTAATTTTTGATAGTGTTTAACAGTAATGCGTGAAAAATTTCGCAAAACCCTGATGACTTTTCTACCCTTAGTTTTTCTAGAACCCACTTTAGGAATCACTAAGGTAAAGCAGATATTTTAAGCGATAGGAGGATAATATTTTTATCCTCCGAGGTGCCAACGTCTGTGAAATCTCAATTCAAGGTTTATTTTCGTCTGCATTCCTACAGCTTTTTGGTCTTGTTTGAATACAAGTCTATTTTCAATAGGTCGGGTGCTGCTCTATGACATATACAATGTTGGTTACCTTCATTTTATACATGCACTAGCCGTTTGCCGCGGTTGCAGGTGACAGAATATATTACTTTAAAACCATATCACCTGTCCAAGGTATTGGTTTATCAGGTGCAAAGACGAAATATGTCAATGATAAGCGCGTTCAAACAATTCTTCGGCTATGCTTTGGTTTTAGTAATAAATTAGTTTTTGCCAATTTTAATGAATGACATGCCTATTTTGCTCTTTATCGTCTAATTCTTGAAGGTCATCAGGTTTGATATCATGTCAATAATGGCGAATGTAGAAACAACTGCCATGAAATAATTGGGCGTGGGGTTGGCTTGCACTTATAAATTCTACGAGTCACTATATCTGTGTACATTTCTTTCATATATTGGTACAGTTGATTACTATAACAAGCATGTAAATGGCTTTGGTGTTTACAAGCAGAGAAATGGTAATATGGTAAATGAGCAATTATAAGTGACGTACATTATAATAATCTGTTTAACATCTGCACAAATATTCGTGTTGTAAGCGTCACGCTCCAACGGACTGATTATATCTTGAAGGAAAATAACAAGTCTACGCCGTAATTGAAGAATTAAATGCAAAAAAATTGACATGTTTATGAAATCGTGAAGTGGAAGTATGGCAACATTGTAGACGCTTGTGATATGGCGGTAACGGTCACGTTCTTTTTTTGAAATATACTAATTATTTAATTATATTGCTTTTATTTTGCCAGTGCTAGTTTTCATCGTAGGGCCTTCGTGAAATTCTATAATCATGATTAACTCGAAACTATTTTATTAGGTACCTTATTAGGTGCCGTTTAGGTACGTCGGGATTCACTACTTTTTTTTCGATAGATAACAAACGAGTGCGGAATGGTCCATATAGATTTTATCAACATCCTGCTAGTATTTTTTGAGTTTTACTTAATAATGCATACATTTTTCATTTATCTTGACGAGGTCGCCATCATTGATAAGTGAAAACTTTATGTGTTAATAAGTGTAACTCAAAAACCATTAGTCGGATCATAATAAAATTAATATAGTACCACCTCGGAATCATGACCTAACTTCATAAAAAAGAACTATTAAAATTAGTCGGCTATTGGCTGAGTAATCGTATGTAAACATATAAAAAGAATAAAAAATACATACATTCGAATTGCAGACCTTTTCATTTTTACGAGTTGGTTATAAACATATTATGAAATACATTTACGAGTAAGTACACTTTTGTTGTAGTCAGGCCCGTTACATGTCAATTTTTTATTTTATTTTTTAAATATATTCGTGATAAATATTATACTATAAGCGCAAGTTTCAAAAATATAATATGTAATTTTAAATATGTTTCATAAGACATAATTTACATGTTTTTGTAAGGAAAATTTTATTATTAATGATAATTTAAATACTGAGTACTGAAAAGATAATTTCAGGTCGATCCAAAATACCTAACAGCACGAGATGTGGCAACATCCCGTTATTGTCATTTCCAATGAAATTGGGTTGAAAATATAATATCCCAGCTCCGTCCGGTTATGAAATTAGTTTGATATGAAGAAGCATAGGGCTATAATCGTCTTATAGAACAAAAGCCAAAATGGAATTGGCATAATTTTAATTATTTTTGTCCTTATGTTGGTTTAGTGAATTGTACATTTCTAGCTAAGTATTAAGAAACGTCTTTTATGAGCTTTTTGGTATGAAAGCACTTTGCCTGTATTTTTGATGCCCGTCACCAAGCGATAAATTGGGGAATATACTAGACGGACGAATCGCCCGAGTAGTCTAAGTGCCTTCGGCTAGTCGTGGGTGCCCTGGTTTCACCTATCTGCCTACCTCTTCGGGGATATGGTATACTTTTTTACGAGCATGTCTTCAAACTTGCCTGCAGGCATGTCCGCTAAGTGAAATCTTAGCTTAACAATTTAGTATTTTGAAGACATTAAAAACACACGAGTTCTTCATGTATGTTTTACGAGTAAATATGCGTGACCTTTTTTTATACTAACTTATATTACACAGCGTGGTATTTATTGGGTGTGATTCATCAACAATTGCGCAAGTTATGTTTTCGTGATGCTCGGTCAAAGCCCGTAGGCACGGTGGTGATGACGCGGTCTATGGAACGTCCGCCGACCTTGGGCAACGTGCGTGGTGGGTTCAAGGGAACCTCCATTGTAAATGCCATAAATTATGATTCTCATATCGTTCGTTTATTTTATGTTACGTAAGTAAGCTACCCGGTTATTGTAATGGACAGATAATTATGTTCATTTATTTTTGTTTCGTTTACGTCAATTGTGTCAAATATGGACTTTATTTTTCATGTCTGCTTCCTAATTGGCCGACTTGACCATAAATTGGCTGAAAATAAAACGTTTTAAAATAATGAGA
>NJDC01010070.1:13577-25833 GCA_002245475.1 Calephelis virginiensis
TTGCTGTACGACGCTTCGTTTTCGAGATATAGGTACTCAAAGTCGTAACAATATATAAACTTAAGAATCATCAGCCTCGAAATATCGTAACTTTTGCATATAAAATGACAAGGTTCAGAATGAGAGCCAGCCTCTTTTATGGACTTAAGAGATAGTACCATCTTTATTATTATCCATCCATATAGAACCAGCCTGTTCTTTCATTTTATTATTGTCAGGTAATTAGTAGGCTTCTTTAGCTTCCAACACAAATTCCCGCAAAATAAGGAAACAAACATTGTTTAGGTTCTATTTATAAAGGATTACGTTATCTGATTTCGACCTAGAAACCGTTCGACCTAGAATGGGCACAAGTTTTTTCTAATTACTATAAAATGAGGGAAAAATTATACTTCCTCTAAAACAACCAACCCATTTGTACACCAACCAGCTCCAAGAGCCGTGAAACCTGTTACGCTTATTGGTTGTCTTTTTGGTACGCAATATCGTAAAAACACTAGGCCTTAGATCTTGTGTCGGTGTATCTTATTCCTTCGGAATAACATCGTCGAATCGCCTCAAGGGAAATCAAGTATGAGGTACTAGGTAGAATACATTTTGTGAAGAGAATATATTTTGCATACATTATATAACCATTATAGTAAATTAAAATGTTAAATTTGGGAGCAGGAT
This sequence comes from Calephelis virginiensis, assembly GCA_002245475.1. Taxonomy (NCBI): domain Eukaryota; kingdom Metazoa; phylum Arthropoda; class Insecta; order Lepidoptera; family Riodinidae; genus Calephelis; species Calephelis virginiensis. Next base: position 14,250 of record NJDC01010070.1, read on the forward strand.
GTCGAACCTGAAAAAATGTTTTGCTTCTATTTTCCGACTTTAATCAAAGCAGGTTATAACATATCTTAACTTTCCATTTTTTCGTAAATGAAGGGGCCTTGACGCTTTAGGTTAAGGTAAAATGTTTTAAGACCCCATACTTAGTCAGCCAGAAGAGCCAATCAGCGCACTCCCCCGTTCCATGATTACTATGAAATATTGCGCTCTAAAGTAAATGTCTTAGGCGCCAAATCACTGTTTTTGACATTACAAAAGTAATTTGAAAAAGAATATAAAAACTGAAACAGTTGTCTTTTGGGTATAATACTTATCTATGTTTATGTTAAATCTGGTGTCGATATTTTCATAATTGAAGTAGACAGACGGGTTCTGCTTTCAAAAAAGGGTTAACTTTTTGATTTTTTTCTATCGAGCAAAGTGAAATGAATCGTGTTTTGGAAACACTAGTCTTATAAAGCATATTAATGTTAATCTTGTGTATTTTTGTCGCCAAGATCCATAATTTCTTTGTATGAAAAAAACAGTATATTGCTGACGTATTTTAGCATACATGGCCCCTTAACGTAATAGCCCAGTAAAAATATGAAAACTAACTTTATTCTCTTTGCCACGTTACGATTTGTTTTTTTTTTCCGAAATACAGGTCGAGCTTTTTGTGGTTCTATATACAGTTGATCAAAGTTCGTCTTGTGCTTCTTGAGCAATACTCAATAATGCGTAAAATCTCACGTTCAATTCTCCATTTCGTAGTCGACCATGTCGTTGAGGTATACATTCCTAAGTATAAATCAACCAATAGTCAGATCGTGATCAAAGTTCTTCAAAACAAAACTTCAAAATCATGTCTACATCAAATGGTCGGCTAATCTTGTAACAAAATACAAAAAAAAAAACATTGAGCTAAATTAATAACCTCTTCCGTTATAGTCTGTTAAAAAGATGTCCTTATTGTACTCAAAAGAAAGTTACGGTTAGATGTAGACGGTAGACACATACATAGCATTGAAACATTACTCCTTGAAGATGTCGCGTCCGAGCCAAGGATGCCATACCTAATGAAAGCAGGTCAGAAAGTTAGCAACTTTTTGAGAGAAAGTTAAGTTTTCCCTCGTTGATCCAAGTCTTTTAAAGTCCTGTCTGTCAGGTTGGAAGAATCAGGTTACTAATATTTTTGAAGTGAAACTTCTTTAGAATCGTTGTGATTTCAAAACGGGTGCAACGGAAAAACGACAGGTAAGAGACACAAATATATATTCATCTCATTCTTTTGTCGATTTACTGAAGTTTCACTTCTATCGTGTGTGAATCACACACACAACTTTTATTATTTGCTATGGCTCGTGGGTCTACGATGAACTATTTGTTAAGGTCGCCAGGCTGACTATCTCTTTATAATTCAGTTTAAAATCCTACGTTCTCCCTGAGATGATTGCTTCTTGCTTAGAGTACCTGAGTTTTAGTACTCGCTATTTTTAACTTAAATTGATAAAACTATCATAAAAGACGTTTCTTTGACATTGGAAATCTATCACTTTATGGAAATCTCTAACGGTGAACGTACGGCCTACACTATTTCACTTTTGACCTTACCGTATCTTCCACGCAATGTACAGAAATAGCACGGACCGAAATAGAAGGTCTCGCGCATATTTCAATTATTAAATATATTGATTCTGGTCTATGGATACCCTAAGCCGCGATTCCGATCCGGAGGTAGTTTATATAAATGTCGACGCGCACAAATACCACTCGTATGGTTTAAATGAATAAAGATTATTCTGATTCTGATTCTAAAGGGAATACATAAAATGGATCTATCTGGCTTCACTAAATTTCACCTAATAACACAAAATATCTAATATTTTAGACATGCACGAGTATCGAACCAGCGGTGGCTGTTCTGCTTCGTATCTTAAAACTTATTAGTTATTACTCTACTCAATACTCTTCTCATAACGTAAGTAAAGTAGACGGACTTTACATTTGCCTTCGAATTCAGAATAACAAAATAATGTTAGTATTTAGTAAGGATCAAAAATGTTTCGTCGCTTGTTTGTTTCGAATTATAATATTTTTTTTATTTAGTATGTATTTTTAAATTTTGATATTTTCGTATTTCCAGCCCTGTAAAAACACAGTGTGGGATGATAAATAAGTAGTTTTCATGAGAGAAATTACTAATAATTTAATAAATAAGTTTTCGCGCGCGAATATGTTAACAAATTTTAATGTTAATTGTGATTTAAATTTAGTTTGCACAATCTTCAATCTATTTTTATAATATCCTACTAGCTGACCCGGCGCACTTCGTTCCATCTGTTCACCCGTTTCTAAGTTTTCTTGCAGTTTTTGATCCTTTTCCATTGTTTGTTTGTTTGTTTGTTGTCCATTTTTTGATCTTTTAAACTTTCCCTGGTTTTTCAAAAATATTCTAAAACGAAAATTTAACTGAATCGGTCCAGTCGTTCGAAAGTAGTGCGTGTAGATATTTCGGCAATTCCATTATTATAATATGCATATTATATAGAAACTTAAAACAAAAAATATGATTGTTCAAAATCTGTTTACATTGAAAATATTTAAAAAAAAAGCTTAAAAAATTGAACGTTGTTGTGTATCGGCCTATTTGTTTGTAAATCAAAAGATTTTTTATAAATGTAATTGATTATATCTTGGGTTTTATTTAATAAAATGAAAATTTGAAATCAATGTTACGATAAAACTCGAGAATATGCAAACCATGCATGTTCTCGTCTCTCGAGCTGTAAATTGGGTGTCACAATACTTAATGCTTATTTCTTCATTGTTTTCAGGTAATTTCAATTGTGATGCGGGACAACTTATTGTGAGTGCGATATAATTATATAACGCGGTCATAGACGCATGCAGCTGATAGTTGTTGGTAGAGTGCTGTGCACCAACTTAAGGTAAGGAACGCTTTACATATTTCTGTCACAATTACATGACAATATTGTGTTCCGGTCCTAAGAATAGATCCTGACTCCTTGTCCGTAGGACATCGACGCAACCATAACATCTGTGGTCTCTATATGTCACGGTTGTCTCATTCCATCTTTTTTTTATGACAAGGGAAGGCAAACAAGCAGATGGTAAGAAAATCACGCTGCCTAGAGACAATAAAGCTGGTAACGGTGCGTTGCCAACCTGAGGTCGGGATGTTAGGCCTCGAGTAAAAGTAAGTTTACCGGCTACCTAACCTTCCAAACCGGAACACTTCAATGGCAAGCATTGGACGTTATGGCGGCAGGAATAAGTAGGGCGACGGTGCCTATCCGGACGAGTCTCTGCGAAACTCTACCACCTAATAGGATGCCATGGTGTTGATGACGGTAAGCCTATGCACGCCTTTTAAGAGCTGTCTGGCAGGAAGGCAGGTGGTCTATTGCAAAGTAGCTCGGACCAACACGGGGTAAAATCTGCAGAGCTTGTTCGCTGCTTTGCCCATAAAAAAGTAAAATATGTCAACTTAACATTTGATTTGGTCACTGATTGGGCGCTAAATAAAAAAAATGTGTATATAAAAAACCAGAGCATATACCAGAGTAAGTATTATTTGAAAAAATTCGCTCGGCTTACGGCCAATATTAATAATCAATCCTAATCCAAAACTTGCTGTCCAAGATTTATATTCTGATCCATTTTTATGTTATCCGCTTGCCAATAACATATCTGTGGACAAGATAACTATGGCAATTAGGTATAGGATAGGCCGGCGGATACGCAGCTATCTAGATTGCTTGAAATCCATTAGATTGAGATACATTATTAACATTGGCCGTTATATGTCTTAGTTAATTCGCGGCCTTAATTCAAATTTTAAAAACGTATTTTTATCTAAATATATCATTTTAGTGACAATCATTCCCTCGCTTTCGTCCGCGACCTCATCCTCGTGAATACTGACGCCACACCCGGCGTTCCCCGCGGCCATTACGTTTTCGTGATAACTAATCACAATCGTCACGTGTGCTTCTTGTGATTTCTAGAACATAATTGCTGTTTTATAATTTTTTTGTACGGTTGTTGCTCATTGTACCTACTTCATGAGGTGCTTAAGAAAGTAATTGTACTGACGTCAAGCACGGCTTCAAACACTAGACTGAGATGCCAATTCTGCGGAGCATCGTTTATTACTAACTTCTATACGTCTCTGGAACGAAGTTCCACAAATCAATTTAAAGTGTGTTATTCCACTAGGGCAATGTTTTCCAAACATTTTGTCGTGGCCCGGCAATTTTCAAAACGCCTCTCTGTATCCCACTTGACACTTAAATACAAACTGCATCTAGTAGGTTACTTTACCTATATTTTTTACCCTAACAACTTTGCATCGTCAAGTTCCAAAAACCCGTTTAACTGTCCTAGAGGAATCTATGATATGCACAGAGAGAGAGAGAGAGAGAGAGTCTGAGCGGGGTGAGAGAGGGGGGCGCGGAGTGAGATAGGGGGGAGCGGAGAGAGAGAGAGAGAGACTCAGTGAGATGAAGCGCAATGGCTTGCAGTTTTCACGTCTCTGTCGATTGTTTTCGAATGTAGCGACACGATATTTAATTTAAATGAACTGGTACCGGGTCGCGGCCCGGCATTTGGGAAACACTGCACTAGGGAATTGTGACGTGGGTACATCTTTACTCCAGAAAACTGTTATGATTGTTGGTGTTATAACACATCCGTCATAGTATTTGCGCGTGGAAAAAGACAGTGTTAAATAACTCAATTATTTCACTAAAATTGAGACTAGGTCAATGTGTTTTGACCAATAAATATCAGTAATTAACGCTTTGAATAGGTGTTCAGAAAAACTAAACTCACCAGACGTTGCGTAGGTATTGCTCCGCTTAATGTTGTTTAACATTTTCAGGTAAGTCCGTATTTCGTACCAAATTGGTACTACAATAAGTTTAAGTACTATGTATTTCATATTAGTAATACAGCTGTGTCAGCTTTCACAGGTCATAATTTAAGCGCGAACAGCTCTAATTATTACTGATTGTAAAGTCATTGATCTATTTTTCTAATCCTACTTATATTATAAATGCGAGTTTATAAAATTAATGTTTGTTTGTTTCACCTTCACGCAAAAACTGCTGAACTGATTTTATGAACATAATAACATAAGAGGGTAACTTGGATTAACACATAGAATATTCACATAGAATAGTCGCCTCTGTGGTCTAGCGGTCCGGGTGTTGGACTTGACTGCATGAGGTCCTGGGTTCGAATCCCAGGTCGGCCAACATAAAGAAAATTTGATTTTTCCAATTTTCTAATTTAAAAAAATGTTGGTCGGGATTGGAAATGGATTGCCACCTATCACATTGTGGGACTTAGTGTCTTCGGCTAGTCGTGGGTGCCTTGGTTGTACCTCTGCACACCTCTTCGGGGATATACTTGGCGTGCGTGAAGATACTTTTTTTTTAACACATAGAATAGCTTTTATCCCGAAAAATGTTCCTGTGGAATCATTAACGCCACGGGCAACAGCTAGTATTCTATGTGAATCAACTCAAAAAACACCTAGTGTGTAATTAATGCAAACTCATTGAAATGGTTTCACAATAGTGCGGGCTCACGTTTTACGTAATTTAGTTGAAAACAGGTATATTGGAAAAGCCTTCCTTTTGACAGTCGGTTAAAACGTGGACTGTTAATAAACATCTGTAACTATGTTTGCATTACAAAATAAAAACCTATTTAACTCTTAAACTACTCCGAGCTGACATGACATAGATAGTTATCACAGTACGTTGAATGTATGTCGACTTGTGCGTTGATTAATGATCCGATGCACAAGAAAAGCCGCCGCACATTTAATACTTCACAAAAGCGACGACGACGACAATATTATTAATGGAATTCAATTTTCAAATTCATATTTGAATATAGAATCCAAAACATAAGAAACGGGATATAAAGACTATTTTGCACCTTCGAACTAGGTAAAGCACATAATAAATTTATATTTGCCATTAATAAATTTCATTTCATTAATATCTTTATTGCAGCTAATCAGACAATAAATTCTAAATGACATCGCTTTTAAAGTAGCTGTACGTGATGTACTTGAAGTGCACGATTAACATTAAAACGTTTAGGTTTTGTTGAAAACAAAAACAATCGCTCAAGATGTCCTTATAGAATTGTAAAAGTAAGGGTCGATGTTGATTTGTAATTATTATCAGTTCATTTTACACCTTTTAATTGTACTTTTAAAAAAACTATGCACGTTGTGGCTGTCATATCGTATGTGTGATGGCCGTAACGGCACAACTGTGTTAGGGCCTGCGGGACCTGAAGAATGTTCTGTGGGAAAATTAATGGCGTCTGCGCCCTTTAGTGCTGTTACTTTTTTCAGGGCACATAGTTTTCTTAATGATAGATTGATGCTCTCGGTGTTTTGTTATTTTAAAGCTAACATGTTAGTATGAAGTTACTTGCGACTTTTACTTGCGACTTGCTACAATGCTAATCCGGTACTGCCTCTGTCTATTTCTCTAACAGGGTTTCAAGACGGTTGTAAACATTGGTTTGCATCCGTCTGGACCGAAGATTTAATCCAAATTTAATAATAATTGGAGGATGGAAATATAGTTTCCTCCAAGGTCACTTTTGTTAGGAGGCGTGATTGCAACCATCTGGGACGTCTTTCTTAAGATTAAAAAAAATTGTGTACTATAGCTGGATTGGTGAAGAAAAACAGCATTTATTCGAAGCTTCTTTATTTGTAGAGGAGTACAATGTTCATAGCTTGCCTTTTCGAATGTGTTTTTACTAACAAAAATGCGTCTTTTTATACAATTTTCTGAGCTAGTATGCTGCAACGTGATAGGCTAGCCAATCAGAATACATTATATTGACCAATCACAAATTAAAACATAAATTTTATTTAAGGTACTAGCTGTCTTACGGTTGGACCATATAGAGTGCCGCGGTCACCTAAGAGACCCATCCAACGGGGTTGTACCGTATGGAGAGCCGCGGTCCTAAAACTTAATATTTTAATTCTACAAAAAGTACAGTGAGTCTTAATGTTATTTTTTAAATACAAATAAAGTTACTGTTATACAATGCAATGATAAAGGGCTCTACTGTACGGGTTTAACACATGAAACTAAGAAAAATAGACTACTTATTTTACATTATTCTTACATTAAAATATACACTTAAACACTTTTATACACTAAAAATTCGTCACAATTTACACAATTTAGTTATCCCGCACAAAATTGGAAGTAGTAAAATCAAGAGAAATTTTTAAAAATATCTAATTCAAGAACAGTTTTTACTTAACGAAAACAAATGTTGAACACAAACCCAGGTGTTGTGAAATATAGGTTGTGCAATAAGTTTTTAATTAGTCCAGCGACAGACGTATAGAGGCCAAGTTATTGAGAATAACTCATAACCGAGTAGTCAGCATCCGGTTGGAATGTAGATGACGTCTGTCATATTTAACTCTACAGTGTCACTTGTTTAAAATTGATATTCAGGTAGAAAAACAGTGAAACGAAGATGCTCCACTCGAAACTTGTATAACACTATAAGTTGTTACTTATTACCCATAGTTATTCTACTACTCAACTCTATAAACTATGAAAACTTAACCTATGCTACTGTTAGATAATGCAGTTTTCTTATCAGAAGGTTGATGAGGAAGATGTTACTATACACAGATTTACACTAAAAAAATTATGAAGTTAAAAATATGTGTCAGCGTTCATACTTTAATGTTTTTGATGAAGAGATTTAGCATGCGGTTACACTATGACTTGCAGATGGTCATAGGTTACTTTTTATGCTAGTGTTTAAAGCCGTTCTCGCAATGAAAACTAAAACAGCTAGTTTTTATACTTCTTATCGTCGGTGCTTGGTGGAATTCCATTCTTGGTACAATTTATTTAGAAACATTTGTACTTTCCACAATATTGTGAAAAGTACAAGTGTTTCTAAATAAATTGTATTAAAACAGCTAGATACATATGAACAAACAAATCTTTCCACTTTGTTATATGAATATAGAAAATGTGTTGTGATTACAAAATACATTGTATGTAGAAATATGTTATCATTGGTATTACGAAACCGGATTAGAGGTTGAGACAGTTGGACGATTACATTAAAATTTAAATAAACATCATCGACCGGTCGAGGGAGGTCGAGTGTCGATATCGCTATCTATGCAAACCAAACTTCACATGTCAAACCAAATTGTTATAGGGTTTCTAGATGGTTGTAAACATTGGGTTGCATCCAAATGGATGTTAAATTTCATCCAATAATAGTCGAAAGATTCCTCCAAGGTCACCTTTGTTGGAAGACGTGTTTACAACTGTCTAAAACGACTTTAATTGTAAACTTGAACATCTGAATTGTATGTTATCCTAACTTGGTTGACCTTTCATGTATTAGAACATTGTTATTAGTACTGCCAACGATTGGAAATTTCTTTCTAAAGCTGAACAATGGAAAAAGGTTGAGTTGAATACAATATCACTATTATTCATATCTTTAAATGAAAAACCCTTGTACGTATCACTTTTTTATTTATATATTATTTTTATTAATTTATTATTTTGTAAATATCCTACCGGTTTCGCTTATAATAGCATCATCAGGGCTAAAATAGGTAGTTTTTGAATGTTTGGAAGTTTTACCAAGCGCTGGAAAATATCAAATTTATCACAATCTATTCTTGAAATCTATTCTCTTTGTCACCAGGTTATAAAAAAAAACTGATAAAAGTCAACCTCTCTAGTTGGACTTCCATGCAGCACAACATGTTAACTAGAAATCCTGACGTATCGGATGGACGACACTCGATTATATCGATATCACGGCCTTTGCAAACCTAATTCTTATAAATGTCATTCCACAATTTTAATACTTGAAGAACTGGTAAATCTCGTTACTTAGCTGGCCTTTTTTGTACCGGAAATATTATTTGTGCTGCTGAGGATTGGAATTCTCTACCTTAAGCTATTATATCGGAAAATAACAAGTTAAGTGCTTTTAAAGCAATATCAAGTAACATATTGGTTATAGGATAATTTCCATGTCCTAAGCATGCATCGAGATGTATTACTTTAGAAAAGTATTTTTTCAAAAAGTTACTGTTGTCGCCTTTATTTAGAAATCACTACATAGTATTAACACAAAGTCGCTTCCTCTGTCCCTTTGTATACTTAAATCTTTAAAACTACGCAACGGATTTTGATGCGTATTTTTTAATAGATAAAGTGATTGAAGAGGAAAGTTTATATACGTATATTTTATACCCGTCCGAAGCCGGGCGTGCCCTTAGTAAGTAATAAAACTGTTTTTTAACTGCCAGTTTTTGTTTTTATGAAATCCAAGTGTAGCTCGCTCTGTTGGGGCCGGCTTTATAACGAATAATAAAGCATTTGTTTATTTAATACTGCAGATATTTAATAAACAAATGTACAGTATAAAAAAGACGCAGTTATTTAATCCAGCAAAACTCAGATTGAAGAGGTTTAAAGTGAAATATTGTGTCTGTCATCTCTTTAACACAAAGGTTTACGTATAACTTAACAATTATATTGCAAAGCCGTATTTTAAGTTAAAGGTTAATTAATTTTTATCGAAAGTTTTCTAAAACCAACTCTGTAACAAGTTGCGGCTTGCAATTGTTAGCAGACATTTCCTGTATTACTGTCTTCAGTTACTAGTTACTACTCCCGCTCTATTATGGTGTGTAAGGCTCCGAACAGAAGTCGTTTATTAAGAAAGCAAACACGTAGACGGACTTCCTGAAATGAGAAACATTCATGGTTTATTACACACAACCTGATGGATAGTGACATTGATGGCAAAGGTGATGATAAAGTAAGCTAGAAAAAGCGCACACACTCCTTTAAAAGCGTCTAAGTTGTATTCTTTACTTTTTTTATAACATTGGAAGGCAAATAAGCAGACGGATATCCTGATGGTAAGAAATTCACGCTGCCTAGAGACACCCAAGGTGGTAATTGTGCGTTGCCAACCTGAGGCCGGAATGTTAGGCCTCGAACAAAAGCAAGTTTATTGGACCACGTCCGACCGGACCACGTCAGTGGCAAGAATAGGTAAGGCGGTTGTACCAATCCGAGCAAGTCGCTGCGAAACTCTACCACTTAGCCAAATGTCACGGTGCTAGTGACGGTAAGCCTATGCTCGCCTTTTACGAGCTGCCTGGCAGGAAGGCAGATGGTCTATTCTACAAAGGAGGCCGGACCAACACGGTCTTTATTTGCGTCCAAGATAACTAGTGCGTTGCCAAACTAAGATAGGTAAGTTCAACCTTTTGCTTAAGTACGTTTACTGACTACCCCTCACCTTAATTGAAGTATTTCTCAATAGAGAATAACTTTCTAATTCAGAGTAAAGAAAAGGACGAGGCTCTAATTAATGTTAACGAAGCTCAAGTCGGAGTAGACGGAGATTAAAACTAAAATATGAAGTTTATTTTGTTCTTGGAACACAAAGATTCCAATGAACAATGATTTTCCAAAGCTGTATTTCAAGTTACTCGTTAATTACTTTCAAAAACTCATATTTTATATCCATTTTCTCCTTTTAGCTTTCTTCGTAACTTTTTTTATTGAAGTAGGTACACGTACTAAGTCATTTGAATGAATAAACTATTAGTTTTTTTAATTAAAGTAACTTAGGGGTCTCGCGGGAGTCTGTTGAGATATGGTAGTAAAAAGTAGCAAATGTCCTCCAACGCCTGCAACTTAAAATTGGAATATATAATATACAAAATATGTAGGTATTACCCACTTTCCTACTTACGATATTAGTAGGCGTTACTTCAAAAAAATGCAGCTACATTTCTTTTATGATATTGGAAGGCAAATAAGCAGACTGATTTCTTTATGGTAAGAAATTCACGCCGCCTAGAGACACCAAAGATGGTAATGGTGCGTTGCCAACCTGAGACCGGGGTTGTTAGGCCTCGAGCAAAAGTAAGTTTACCGGCTACCTTACCCTCCATACCGGAACACGTCATGACGCTATGGCGGCAGGAATAGGTAAGGCGGTGGTACTAATCTGAGTGAGTCGTTGCTAAACTCTACCACCTAGTAAGATTTCGCGGTGTTAGTAACGGTAAGCTTATGCTCGCCTTTTACGAGCTGCCTGGCAGGAAGACAGATAGTCTATTCTGCAAAGGAGCCCGGACCAACACGGGGAAACATAATCGATTATTAAATTTTAGGATATAAAAATATATTTGAACAGTTTAAACATATAAAAACTATATGTACTGTTTACCGACTGTTTGTTTGCCCACTTTCACCGCCAAACATTCGTTTATTTACAATTACTTGAAATTAAGTAGCTAGAGCCCTGAAAATGCTGTAAAATTTGTACCGGTTGACTAATTTTGTTATTTTAAGTAAAATAGTGCTATTGTATTCTTGTTTAAAATAGTACAGAGTCGATATTTACCAATTGTCAAGGATATAGAAACAATTCGATGTATAAAAATATGTTTGTTTGATTCTATGTAACCAAGTAAGTGTCTTTTATACGGGTTATCTGATTTGAATGGGGAGAATAA
>NJDC01010077.1:2978-14798 GCA_002245475.1 Calephelis virginiensis
GTGTATGTGTGTGTGTGTGTGTGTGTGTGTGTGTGTGTGTGTGTGTGTGAATGCGTGTCTGTGCATGTAGTTTCTCAGCGAATGGACTGATTTTTACGGTTTTATGATTTGGAAGCTTACGTGACGAAATGGCTCTTAGCTATATACATACAAATCTAGAAAGGCGCTCAAGGGTGTCAGCTCATTTGCAGCTTATTGGTAAGCATCTGATTTGGTATTAGGGTCTAATCTAATAAATTATGGTGTTATTTGCTATTATGGTGTTTATATTACTTTTGGACCTATATAAGGCTTAACAGTTAAAATACAGACTGGTCTGATGATGTAGTTCAAAGAGAGGATATGTAACCCTGAAATTTATGCTGGTAAACCTAACGAGTTTGCATTCCTTAGATTTGCCCAAAATATGAATGGATCTACCGTTCATATTTTCTGATGATAATAACACCATGACATGGACCTCATGAATGATTTTGGTGGTGGCTCATGGAACATAATTTAAAAATTAGTATCGTAATTTCGTTATCTAAATAGCTGTATAAAATTAAACTTGCATTTCCTAACTAAAGAGATAAAATTTGTGATTGAAGTGACCAGAAGGTACGACAAAACACCAATTTCATATGTAAGGACCTAATATTATTGTCATAATTTGATATTTTCCATCGTCGACGCTTGGTAAGATCATTAATATCTTGATATGAAAAAACACTGGTTATTGTTTCAAGTCTCACTTATAATATATCTTAATATATATAAATTATATGTCACGTTGTTTGTGCGCGATGGACTCCTAAACTACTTAACCGATTTGAATCAAATTTGCACACCGTGTACAGTTTGATCCAACTTGAAAGATAGGATAGCTTACATCTCAATTTATAATCAAAAAAATTTACATCCGAACGAAGCCGGAATAGGCAGCTAGTATTTTATAAATTTTCAACCGGTTTATAACAGAATCATAACTTAATATAAGTAAAATTTGAACTACGCAAGTAGCAGTACTTGAATAGTTGAAGTTTTAGCCTTTATGATGCTGTTATAAGAGAAACCAGTAGACGATTTACAAAATAATAAATTTAAAGTGATGCATAAACCGGTTCAAGAGTTTCTTTATTTTAAAATTTATGAATGGTTAAAACTGTTTTGGTTCTGTTAAAATATTGTGCCACATAATAAGGTTGCCAATTTTTCAAGAAGATGCACAATTGGTTTTTATGATCTGAATTAATATGATATAAAAGAAAGTCGGGTTTGTTACAACTCTAATAACTCGAGATCTGCTGGATCAATTTACATGGTTTTTGATTCGTTGGATTTGTCTTCACCCGACTAACAGAATAAAAATAAAATAATTATGTTAAAAAAATAAATATGAAAGTTAAACCAATTAGACTGAAAATTGATGGAGAGGTAGCTAAGAACTGGGAAAAGGATATGAGGTACATTTTATCCCTTATAACAGCGAGGAAAGTAGAGGAACGACATTTCGTTTTGTCACATACAAACAAACAAACAAAGTTCGCCGGTACAGCTAGTGAATAAGGAAAAGCCTTATTGTTCATATTTTTATGTAACCTCTTAGATCTCAATAGGTGCACAAAAATTGTTGAAATACGCGAATATTTTTAATAAATTAATTAATTTATTAAAAATATTCGCGAATGAAATAGGCCTTGTGACATTGATAGGATATAACGACTCGAATTACCGCGGTTCGGACAAAGTACATTCCCCGTATTAATCCGGGCCCAATGAGTAGAATAGGCTATCTGCCTTTCTGTCAACAGCACTTAAGATCTTGATGCAATTTACTTAGAAACACTTGTACTTTCCACAATATACACTTACACTTAAGATCCCCTTTTAAGTTTAAATGTAAATTATTACCAACAAAATCACTGGTGTTAGAATGCTGTGCTATTGCCCTTGTAAGGATCCACCGCTTTAACTATTCCTACCGCCATCATAACTCTATCATGTTGTGGTCTAAAGAACAGGGTAGATCACAGATGGCGCACCATACAGTTTGGAAACAAAGTAGACGGTCTTGAGAAATGAAGATGGCGTACTTATCAACAAGATATTAATTTTTTTTTTTGCTAGAATTTCGACCAACGGGCGACCACTAGTTTAAATAAACATAAAAAGTCTTAACTGAATAATTGAATAGCTTTAATAGTTTAGATTTTATTGGTATCTAAAATACACCTATTCCGTCACTGACACACTCACTGATACCACTGACACACTCACTGATACACTGACACACTCACTGATACACTGTCACACTCATGATCTTCAAAATGGTTGGATACTTCCTGAAATGCTAGAAGGCTGAAATTTGGTACGTGATCTAAGTTTAGTATACAACCAACAAAAAAAATTATAAACTTATAACTTTTACCTCCATCCCTTAAAATGGGGGCGGTGGAAGTTTGTATGAGGGTTCAAAATGTTAGGGTATTTCCTGAAGTGCTAGAAAGCCGAAAAGTTTAGTATGCAAAAATACATTACCGTGCTCCCAAGATTTTGCTAGTATTAAAGCACAACTCAGCTTAGCTATTATAGTTGAATATAGTCGCTTTAGGTACGGAAAGACGTGCTCAAAAAAGCATGCAGCTAGCTCGCTTAAAATAAGCATGCTCTGCAATTGTTCACATTTGCAAGCAATAAGCATACTTATTTTCAGCATACTCATAAATAAGCATGCTTAAAGCAAACATATGGACAAACGTGCTATTTGGCACCAGGCTTTCAAACAAAATGGATTTACTATGATATAGTATGCTAATATAATGCTATCTGTACAGAACTCAATATAATAATCGTCGGCTACACCAGTTCCAGACTGCTTGGAATTGTTGACTTTTCTCACTCTTATAGTTTTAATTGTTTTCATTGTTAAACTTGAATCATTTATGTCCTTTAATAAAGACTCATAAGCATTATTTCGAGCGATATAATTTTTATGCAAAGGAGAATGTGTATTCCACAAATATTCAAAACTTCGTGAATATGACACAAAAATCAAAGTTTTTTTTTTCTCCCGAAAGCGATATTTTGAGATTTCCATTTTATTTTTATTTCAAAATGAAAATAAAATGGAACTCCATCCGTATCCATAGGTAGCTGGTTCAAATCCGGCTCGAAGGACCAAAAATAATGTAGTAGCTTTTATTAACTTTCTACAGACTTTTAATGATTATGATCAGATCAACCGGGGGATAAATGATATACAAGAGCGTCTGTCAATTAGATGATTGTAATATCACACACACGAATTACTATAAACTAAATTAACTATACCATATGTTAATAACTTAAATTATGATTGAATGATAAAAATGATTAATTGATAATTGATACGATTTGATTATGCAACTGGTCTGATATTGATCTGAGTACGCACGGCGCGAGGCTCAACTACGAACTGCTTTTTAACTTATGTAAAATGTATTGGATCGCGGCTCGAACCCGTGAGGTGAAAATCTGCTTATACTGCAATGAATGAAAGCATATGATAGATGTACGGCTCAGCCCGTACAGTTATCAACAATCAAAATCGAATCAATAATGAGCATGCTCAAAAATCAAACGTCAGTTCATTTTTGAGCTCGCTCTAAATAAGCATACTCATTACTAGCAATGTTGTTACACACATGCTACTAATGAGCACTCAATAAAACCATGATTTCATGCTAGTAATGAGCACGTCTGTTCGTACTTTTAAGAGCGAAATATTGATCTGACTTATCGCTTATGGTAATCAACAAAACAGGCAAAGACAGAGAATGGGCTGCTGATGTGTAAGAAATATATTCCATTAAAAGAAGAAAACAATAAATACTAAAAAGACTGCCTTACAAAAAGAACTGAAAATGTTCGGTGAAATTTCAATTTTAAATCCTCGACCGCATTTAAAATCACCTTTCCCCCACATTCATATTTTAAGATTGGCAAGTCTTTATTAAAAAAAAGGCCAATTAAACTAAAAGAAAACAGTTCCAATGGATAATTTTAGGGCTACTGGTTGGACTGTTTTTAATATATCAGAAGGCTGCATGTCAGCATATCTAGCTGTGGTAATTGTGTAGAGTAACGTAAAAATGCACACAGACGTGCAGCACTCGTTTTTTCTTTTTGAAGTAAAGGCTTTTTCGTTTTTTCTCTAGCGGCGTTTCGCACTTTTTTGGAATAGGTAAAAACTTTAAAACTCACCTGAGGACACGTGACCTGATCGAAAATTCGTAAGACGGCGCAGGGCGCTTGTGCGAATAAGACGACGCAGGGCGGTTGCGTGAATGTTCATGTTGTTATGTTTATGTACGATAGCGCAATAAATGAATATTGTATTCTACCACATAAATGATAGTACTTTCACACTGATAATTAACGCAATTCGTGCTAATTTTTTCCTTAACCAATCCAAAGTATCAAAAATGCACAACGTCAATATTGAAGTTATTACTTTTGCCGGCACTCCCGGAGTAGTAGTAGTCGTTCCATTAAAATTGTTTAGAAAAAATAAAATTATTACATACATGAAATGAAATAAAAACCGAGTTTTTTTATCCAATTTTAGAATATTTTATTCCAAGTGCTCTCTAGAAGTCCAAATGTGAAGGTTTGTATGAATATGAATGATAGAGTAGGCGTTTATATTAAGCCTTATGTGAACAAGTAAACCTTTTAGTTCAAAATGCTGATCCATGTAAGGTTATATCCACATAGAATTTAGTTTTGTATTTTGTTATATTTCTATTTGCTATAGAGCAAAATAAATAATTAAATAAAGTGTACAGTTGAAATATACAAGAATTTACCTCAAAGAAGTGTGTTATAGTACCTTATTTCATGAATATTTATAAACATTAGGTATCCTCCATAACATACGCAGATCTTGTATTTTCTTGTCCCTGAACTAACATTGTTATTACGTGTGACGTTAGTGACGTTTACCGCCAAACATTTGTATAACATTAGAAAATTTACTAGTCGACCAGTCGTGGGAACGCTGGTTGTTAATGTACCTCTTCGGTGATACTAATATTTTCTTCTCTTTTACCGTTCGATCACTTTAAGAGCTGGAACTTTCTTCCACTATTTCCTGATGATTTAACATTTTAATGGAATGTGTGAACAGACACTTTCTGGATCATCCTACTTCCATCTTCGATCCCATTCCCTACTTACAAACAGAATTGAGGTTGATTTTACCACACTATAAATCACAAAAAAAAAACTCTATTGTAGCTTCAGTATGGAAGAGGCTTTGAAACATTGGATATCTAATATATATAAATCTCGTGTCACAATGTTTGTCCTCAATGGACTCCTAAACCACTTAACCGATTATAATAAAATTCGCACACCATGTGCAGTTCGATCCAACTTGAGAGATAGGATAGCTTACATCTCAATTTATCGCGGGCGAAGCCGCGGGTAACAGCTAGTGGAAATATAAGTCACAAACAGAACCTTATTTCTCCTAATCGCTTCTAAAGTAGGCTTAAAGTATCGTATACTTAGTATGTTCAAGGACTCAAACGGAATAGAAATGAGTTTATATTAGGTTGTTCTACATTCCTTATATATGAAAATGTAAGGTCTTGAGTTTAATAGCATGTGGCTAAGACTTTTAAAGGAATATACGGGTGTGAAGTCTATCATTTTTATCAGCCCTCGTTAATAACAAGTTCCAGTTTTAATATCTTATATAAATAGGTATGTTAATGCCAGGTACTTTTACCAGATTTGATAATATAAAAGGAATATCAACTTGGCGGTGTTATATTGCAAACACGTTGATATAGGGCTGTCTAAAAAAAGCGTATTGAAAAACATATTTTTTTAAAACATTTTTTAGGAAACCCGTTTTTAATATAATTTTTAAATCACTAAATTTATTAAAAGTATGTTTCATACTGTTATGAGCTTGGTATAGATCGATATATGTTCGGATATTCTACTATTCGAACATACACGACAGTAATTGAAAATCCACATTTTCTATTTTTTTGTTAGCCGACCCGGGGATCGAACCTCCCGGGTCTTGACTCAAGAAGTCTAATCTGACACCGGACCGATCACAGAGGCGACCAAATTAACACATCATAGTTAATTTTTAATTTTGTTAGAGAAAAATCGAAATTACTTAATAAGTGGTTATATAGCCCTGATGATGCTTGTATATCGAAACCGGTTGGCTATAAAAATAAAAAAGTAAAAAAAATATTGTGGAAAGTACAAGTGTTTGTAAATACAAATTGTACTGAATAAGAAGCAGTTCATAGTCTGTATAGCTGATGGCATAGAAAATTTTCGGTTCGTTGTTTCAGCAGACAGTAGGACTTTTACAAAGCAAACCAACTTAAAAGTGGTCTTGAAATGTTTGTTGTTTGAGCAACAACTTTCATATTTTTTTTGGGATTAGTAGATATTTTTCGTCAGGTTTTGGATACCATGGCGATTCATCATCAACAATAAACAAAAATACAATAATTAGTAAATGTCCTATATATTTTTTTTAATTAACGTTATACTTTAAGGTTGTGCCTAACATCACTTACTTTCACCTTATAACAACAGCTACCCGTTTGATTAATTGATTTATTTTCAGGTTGCTTTAGGAAAAACATAAAATTTACATTGACTGTCTATATCATAATTTACATAGTCTGATGTTTTTAAAATTATAACACATAAAGAATATTGATCCATTTTCAAAATAACGTTTGATTATTATCAAATTTCACCAACCCCTTTTGTTACACATTTCTGCCGCAGCATGCGCTGCGATCGTTTGCTCTATCCATTCCAAATACTACAAGCACGAACGGTGCTCAATAGTAGACATTCTTTTACTTATGCGGCTGTAAGAAAGCGTCGACCTCTTTTGGGTATATATAACGGACTTACCTTATAAAGTCCTAAAATATTATGATTGTGAATCTAACACACCACATTCATACAGTTATCAAACATAAGGATTTATGTTTTACACTCCTGAATATGAACTTCTAAGTTTCTACCCATTTTATCGCCATTCAACCTCTCAAAATGTATGTTGAAGTAAATACCGAGCCAAAAAACAAAACCGAATGCACGAGTATTGAATATTTTTTTTTTAGTCATTTGACCGCCTCGTTGGTCGAGTAGCTAGTGTACACGCCTAACTACACCGATCAACCGCGAGGCTCAGGTTAGCAGGCATTTGTGTGATGAACATTTAGATGTCTGCATTTCCGGGTCTGGGTGTTTATTAAACTTATTCTGGTATCTATTTAAGTATTTTCTAAGTATTAGCATCGTTGACTTACATCCATAACACGAGCATGTAATTTGCTTACTTTATGGTTAGATACAATTTTTGTGATCTGTCTAGGGATATTTATTTTTATTTATTTTATTTATTATTTCTGATTGCGGATGCGTATTCTTAAGAAAGCACGGATGGTGTTTATAGTATTTTTTCAAAGCATATTTACGTTCTATCCCATAGGCACAGGCACTGCCCATGACTAGCCAAAGACACAAATCATTTTTAAAATTGTCTAACATAGCGAATATAACAAAGCAGTTAGGAGGCCCCAGATGTTAAAAACCTGACAGACTAGTAATCTTCATACGCGACTACTTGGTGAATCGCTAATTATTTTGTTTAGAAGGTACTCTCTCGACCAGGAGATCCTTAATGCAGGAGTGCTGCAGGACTCAGTACCACCGTTTCCTTTTTTTTAATGATAATGGAAGGCAAACAAGCAAGTGGATTTCCTGATGGAGAGAAATTCACGCCGCCTAGAGACACCAAAGGTGGCAATGGTGCGTTGCCAACCTAAGGCCTGGATGTTAGGCCTTGACCAAAAGTAAGTTTATCGGCTACCTTACCCTATGAACTGGATTACATCAACGGCAAGCATTGGACGCTATGGCGCCAGCTATAGGTAAGGCGGTGGTACCAATCCGGGTGAGTCTACCACCATCCACCATCTACGGGGAACTTTACCACCTAGTTAGAAGTCACGGCGTTAGTGACGGTAAGCCTATGTTTGCCTTTCACGAGCCGGCCTGGCAGGAAGGCAGATGGTTTATTCTACAAAGGAGGCCGGACCAACACGGGGGAAAAACTTTACCTACAACCTTTAGAAGACCCCATCACGTTTAATGGAGCTCGCCGATTTGATAACATCAGCCAATACAAGCCTTACTCCCAGTCCCATCACACACTCACAAAACACCACACTACACTTTCGCCACCAGTCCTCTCTTCTGCCCAGCGACTAGCACCGAGCGGTGAGTCAATACTCCTCCATTCAACCCACCCAGTAACCAGAACACAGCACCAAGTCGAGGCTCAGTCTTCCAAGAGTCAACCCTTGTTGATGACGTTATAAGTAACAGCTTAACCCATCTAAATAATGATGTCTCTTGCTCAGCACTCTACTCGCCCACAAACTCCGTTGAAGTTCTAAAAACCGCGAGGTTATCATTTCATTAATCATTAAAACAAAAGTGAGATAATAAAACTTAGACTATAGACTTCAAAACTCAGTCTGAATTTGGCACCGCACAAAAAACACATATTTTTGGGCTATAGGTAACGTATTTATCTATCCCATCATCGGGAAATTTATCTAATCAATGTCAAATTCGTAAAAACTACCTTCAAATCCAAATGTGTGAACTTGAATCGACGATTTTGTGGGAAATGATTATTGTCATTAAAATAAAAGTGAAACCACAAAACTTAGAAAAGAGACTTCACAATTCAGTCTGT
Organism: Calephelis virginiensis; assembly: GCA_002245475.1. Classification (NCBI taxonomy): domain Eukaryota; kingdom Metazoa; phylum Arthropoda; class Insecta; order Lepidoptera; family Riodinidae; genus Calephelis; species Calephelis virginiensis. The sequence continues at coordinate 11,761 of NJDC01010077.1, forward strand.
GGTTGGCACCGCACAAAAATCATACATATTGATGTCTACAAGTGTCGCATTTATCTATCTCATCATCGGGAAATTTATCTAATCAATGTAAAACTCGTAAAAACTACCTTCAAATCCAAATGTGTGAACTTTAATCAAAGATTTTGTGGGAAATGATTATTGTCATTAAAATAAAAGTGAAACCACAAAACTTAGAAAAAGAAACTTCACCACTCAGTCTGTGGTTGGCACCGCACAAAAATCATACATTTTGATGTCTACAAGTGTCGCATTTATCATCGGGAAATTCATCTAATCAATGTAAAACTCGTAAAAACTACCTTCAAATCCAAATATGTGAACTTGAATCAAACATTTTGTGGGAAATGATTATTGTCATTAAAATAAAAGTGAAACCATAAAACTTAGACTAGAGACTTCACAACTCAGTCTGTGGTTGGCACCGCACAAAAATCATACATTTTGATGTCTACAAGTGTCACATTTATCTATCTCATCATCGGGAAATTCATCTAATCAATGTAAAACTCGTAAAAACCACCTTCAAATCCAAATGTGTGAACTTGAATCAAACATTTTGTGGGAAATGATTATTGTCATTGAAATAAAAGTGAAGCCATAAATCTTAGACTAGAGACTACAAATCTCAGTCTGAGGTTGGCACCGTACAAAAAACACATATTTTGGGTCTATAGGTGACGTATTTATTTTATGATCAGGAAATTTATCTCATCAATTTAAAACCCATAAAATCTACCTTCAAATCTATATGTTTGAAATTGAATCAAAGATTTTGTAAAAATTATTAGTAAAACTAGGACAAATCGGCTTTAATTTCATTAGCAGGTCATCTAATAGCACAAAAAATATTCCATTAAATGTAATTTAGAAGTCTAGTAGTCAAATTTCGATAAAAATAATACGGGGCCTATTATTGCTCTTTAAATAAAACTGTTCCCTGAGTAAGACTTCTTTAATTAAATAACCTATATGTCTTATCAACGATAAATGATTACAGCATACACAAAGAATAATATTAGGCAAACACATTCGTCGGCTTGTGACCAACGTGACCAAGCTTCAAATCCTGTTCGGGGTGAACTTTTTTTTTTAAATATGTAGATATTAGGCAAACATATTTGACATTCTGCCAAATCACATACAATTTAACTATATCTCTGGCCACATGCATATACCTTGGTTAAATAAAGTGATGAGATTAAACTATTACATATAAAGCGATTTAACCCTTTTAGAAGCTTACTCAGATTTAAATATTTAACCCATGAACATACAAGTGGACCACCTTGAAATTATAACCTACCTTCCAAAAAAAAATTCAAATCTCGTCGTGGCAATTAAATACAGTTTTTGTATTTTTATTAAACTTCAGTTAATTGTAATAACGCGCCATTTTAGTTTTCCTAATCGCATTTGAAAGTCATAAATTTTCACCCAAAATAAATGTATCCTTCACTTTTATATCCTCTAAGCGATCCCCGAACAGTTATCGCAGGATACGGAAGCTGGATTTATTTCATCCGAACCTCTAGTCACGTCCGCTCTAGATACTCATAGTGTTTCAGCCATTAAACATTTCTGGCCATGATCTTCGAGATACTCGGACGTTTTATATTCTGATGGGTTCCATACCGGTTGAATATTGAGTATCAATATAATATGTTTAGTACGAAATTATATCGTTACCACCTTACGGAGATTACTCTAGGGTTAAATTTATTTAAATTCGTGAAATACCCCCGTATTTGTCCGGCTCCTGAGTGAAATAGACTATCTGCTTTTCTTGGCAGCTCGTAAGAGATGAGGTATAGGTTTATTATATCATAACTATAGTAATACCACACACACAACCAGCCGGAAATACCAAGTCCCATCATATGATAAGTGGGAAGCCTATCGCTAACCAGGCACATATCTAATCCCAGGCAACATTTTATTTTTATTAAAAAAAATAATGTAACACATTTTCTTTTTGTTTCTAGCTTTGGAGTTTGATCAATTTGTGTAATTTGGCCAGAGATGTTTATTTCTTTTAATTTAAATTTTATTACAAAAAAAAAGTATTTTTCACGACCATATCCACGAAAGGATAGGTAGAGGCACAACAGCCGAAGACACTAAGTCCTAGATGATAATGTAATGATAGGTGGCAAGCCTATCGCCAATCAGGCACATATCCAATCCTGGGCAATTTTTTTATATTAGAAAATTGGACTACTAATATATACTATAATACTAGATTGGAAAACTGCTTTATGCAGATAATGCTGTACTTTTGGGCTCTACACCATCTGAGCTGCAAACACTGGTCACAGTTATGGAAGGAGATTATAAAGAAAGGGGCTTACATTTGAATGCGATGAGAACCAAAATAATGGTGTTTGAAAGAGACGTAGCCAGAACGGATGTAAGAGTTTTGGTTGATGATGTAGTGCTGGAACAAGTGAATGAAATTGTATATCTTGGTTGTGCTTTTAGCAGCGATAGAAGGTACACGCGAATGTGAAGAGGAGAGTGAGTGCAGGGAATAATGTGAATGGAGCGTTGAGAAAGCTATTCCAAAGCGAAGTTTTGAGTCAAAAAGCTAGACTCGCTTTGCATAATTCTGTGCTTATACCAAAGTTATTGTATGAAAGCGAGAGTTGGGTATGTCAGAAAGAGCATGAAAGTAGAATAAATGCGGTCGAAATGAGAGCACTATGGAAAATCTGTGATGTAACGCTCGCTGACCGCATTTGTAACAGTGAGATCCGAGAAAGAGTGGGATTGAAAGAAAATGTTGGTGTTAAAATGCGAAAGGGCATGCTCCGCTGGTTCGATCATAAGGAAAGAATGACAGATGAAAGATTAACAAAGCAGATATACAATGCGAATGTGGATGGATGTAGGTACCCGGGGAGACCAAGGCTGACATTTTACGATCAGATCAATCGGATATTATCCGAGGGTGGTGTCAAGAGTCCCCGAAACCGGCGTGTTTGTATGAAAAGGGTTATGAAAGTGAAGGTCTGGCACTC
>NJDC01010082.1:3019-34174 GCA_002245475.1 Calephelis virginiensis
AGGCTTATCTGGGTTAAGATAAGATTTACAAATTTTAGCACCAATCATTGTCATCATCAGATTATGACTCACTTTATTGTTATTGATAGACTCTGTTATACTAAGCTCCTTTATTTCTTCATCCATTTGTTTTTTTACGATTGACGACTACTGCCTAACACTCGTTAACAAAAGCGAACGCACTGGACGACAATAAAAGGGTGAGTACGGATTGGGATTCATCCAAACAATTTCGTCTCCAACAGGAAGCTTAATAGGCAGTAAAGAGGTCATAAAAATACTGAAGTCGTCTTGCTCCCCTTAAATTTTTTTGTTTATATCGGCTTTGGTTGGACGTTTTTTATTGTTGTTGTTGTTGTACGGATTTAGATGCTTATCTGAAATCTTGTTTGGTAAACTTTCCAGAATCCTCTTCACTGTGAGATCGAGTAGCGCTTGGAGAGTTATCCTAGCCGATAAATCTGTTATCGTCACTGATTCTTTCGGTGAATAACATTGAAGTTTGGCTTGTTGCACTTTGTAGTAAGTAAATAAATATCTTTAGCGCCTTCTCTTATAGCTGACTCTCGTAAAGTGATATACTGCCACTTAGTCAGCTTCAAGGAAAGAAGTAACCCAAACACTTTTTCTGTAGTAAATTTAACTTTTTGAAGTAGTTTTCTGAACATCTCGTTGATTATTGCCGCTGCTTCAGGATTCTTAGGGATATGCTGGATAGCGGATGCGACATCCTCACGACCTTTTTCTTTTAACAATGATACAGCCGAGGAAGCCAATTCAATAGGATCCTCGTTTTTATGATCGTTAGATCTTTTTTTCTGTTTAGTTCCCTGGCCTTCAAAAGCTTTTGTCGTTCTTTTAATTATCATTGCAGCGGTCCCGATGGACGTTGACGGTTCTGGAGAGACTGGACGTGGCATTGGCTGCTAGCCACCACTTGTTTCTTCGATACTCTTCGAATCGTCTTTCACATAACTTGGTCAATCAACATTTGCTTGAAGCCAATTTTCATACTGGTTTCTGAATGTTTCAAGGATCCGGTGTGATTTCTGACACCTTTGTTTTACAACTCGAGTAAATTTTCTACAGAATTCCTTGAGAATTACCTGGTCTGCTTCAGGAAGGTGCCGATCGAATCGAGCTGTAACTGCCCTGAATAATACTTCATGATTAAATGAAGTAGTTTCACTTTTTAAGAGAACGAACAAGTCTAAGTGGGATGATCGACTTTCCATTATAATATTTTGCGATAAAAGAATAAAGATGTGGTAAGTACACGAGTGTTTACGATAAACTGAACTACAAAGTAATATTGGGTTCTATTTATTGCTGGTCACAAACAATTATGATTGTAATGTTTCCTGATTACCTTTGTTTAGGATCACAGAGCAATTATCATATTTATATTTACTAATTGATTCATTAGGTGATAGTTTTAAAATGGTTTCTGAGAATCACCGAAGACATAATAGTAAAGTTAATGGGCTTAATTAGCTTCATTAGATGTATAAAATATTACAATGAAAAATCACTTATAGATATGAAATTATGTTTTTGTTTATCTAAGTAATATTTTGTTAATCTATCGGTTTAAATTTGAATCATTCATTACCGTTATTCTTTTGATTCACAGCTAACGACAGTATTATTGAGTGTAAATATCACTACTTTCCATATTTAGATAATTTTTGACACCTTTAATTTTAATAACTTTTTAATATTTTTTCTTGCAATATGATAACAAACTTAAACTAAAGGCTTAATGTCTGTATAGTACCTTTGGAACTTAAATGCGTTAATTAAATAAAAATAAGTATACTATTAATACTTTAATATACTAATAATATTATACTTAAGGTCTTATATTTGTATAGTAGTACCTTTTGAACTAAAATAAGTCAAATAATTAAATATAAATATTTTTAAATTTTCAATATTTTTTTTTTAAAAAATCTGTACCTGTAACCGTTATACTGAGTATGCGAATAAATCACAAATAATCACTGCTATAGACACCTAAAAGGATATTACAGTTTTCCTTGCAGGTAAAAAAATAAACAGATTTTTCATACCAGCTTCATACAATTATTTTGCAGAAAAATTATTACTAACTCTTTTTATGCCAAATTGACTTTAGTGAGATATTTCCATGTAGTAAAGACGAACAATACCAATATCCATAAAAAAAACCTAGCCTCAAGAATTCAAGTTGCTATGCTTTTCAGAACACTGTGCGACGTCGAGGTAACTTGCACTCCAACACAACACACACACACACACACACACACATACACACACACACACACACACACACACACACACACACATACACATACACACAAACTGATAAGCTTTGCGATATGGTTGTAAGGAACGACTAGATCAGGTGTTATAGCTTTGTTTTTTTTGTTACATTGTGTGTACACTCCGCATAATATGTAATATATTGAAATACCTTGCAGGTACTGGACCACTCATATGATGATTTGGATATTGACATGATAAGATCGGGGAAGATCAATTTGTCGCTAGCTGAAAATTACACAAGTAAGCACCTTTTTGAATTTAACATATTGGACCTAACTAAAACTGCTATTTTTGATAAAAAATAAATATAATGAAACTTCAATTGAACTGAACTGTTTTAAAATCACTTCTAATTCAATAAGTAAAATTTATGACAAAACCATTTACACATAAAACCTTACTTTCAGTCCACCCAGCGAAACGAGCTAAAACAAGCTTCATATACCAGCCCGTGTCAACACAAACACACACAAGCAGGCGGAAGACGCCCCTCGTGAACAGAGTAGCTTTAGTTTAAGAAATAACACAATAGGGTTTGATTAGGTTAGTCGCTATACATGTGAAAAATAATGTGATTTGACCGAGATGTGTGGAATTTAAAGTTCCAAGAGAATTAGTTTTAATTTATGTGAACGGTCTGAGTATTTTTTTCATTGGACTGTAAAACCACGTGATAGTCTGTACCAGATATGTGTATTTACACGGACACTTGTTACATATCGTACACTGTACATTTTATTTTGTGATTTTGTAGTGTTGTAGTCAAAAAGTGTAAATGATCGTCCTAACCTCGACAGGCTTGTCTGCCAACTTGGCTATTTTTCTTATACGGTTTGTTGGATGAGCAGCTAGCTAGGTTGGCACATTAGCCTTAACTTAATATAGGCCTTGGTTTGTGAACCATAGATCGTGAGTACAAAACATATATAAGTAATTGATACATTTTTTATACTTTTTCAAAATTAGGTAGGTCTCCGTAATCCAAGGTAACGTGTTTAGTAATATTTACAGGTATAAGTACAGTTAAAGAGAGAAGTTACGCAATTTTATTATTTAATATGGTAAAATTTCTCTTACTACGTCCTATAAAAGAAGTTACAAGCTGAATAAAATAAGTTGCAACTAATCTGAGGCCTTTACCGGCACGCCCTACACCAAAAATAACTTTAATAATATAAATAATATTTTACATAGGACATACCAAGTAATTCTTGTGACTAGTCTAATTGTAATACCAGCAGATCGAAACCGCGAGGATTCAGTGAAAGAAATACGTTATGTCAAATTAAAATAAATAAAGTTATGCACATCCTTGAATTATTATTCGTGTAGGAGGTGCACACTACATTTTCATTATCCCAAAAGTAGACTGGTATATTTATGCGAAAAAATATCGTGCCTTAAAGTTTTATTAAGTAGAATAAACTTGCACACTATATATAAGGTCGCGGTTTAAGGTCGTCCGTTATCAGCACTGAAATAATACCCTTTGTGACGTGTCGGCAAAGGCCCTTAGCTTCAACGTAACCCTTAATTTAAGCATAAAAAAGTACCACCAACGACCAATGTTTCTGATTTGTTGTGCTTATTTCTTTGACTAACTAGATATAGGCAGTTGAAATGATAGTATGAACTGTATAGTAATTAAACAATTCCAAGTAAGTCCCTTGACTTCTAAAGATAAGAAATTACACTTAAAATGATGTAACTATAAACTTTTTTAGGACGTAGTACATGTCTCAATAGCAAAATATATATAGCTTTTTTATATTTTAGAAGTCACTCCCACCGCTTGTAAATATTTTATGTATTGTAACCATGTGTATTTTTATATATTGACACCAGATTTGGGGACATTTAACTCTTTAAAATTGAGCCAACTTACTGATTCGTTTACTTAGGGTTTTGCATGTATTTTTTAGAAACTCCTCATAATAAAAATTCTACCGAATATAAGTTTTTTATTATCAGAAATACAGGCAGATTACCATAAGCTCTTAAAAAAAATTTGAGATATATCAAGTGTCATCGGAGAAAGACAACTTTATAATTTATGCCATAAAGTTGTTTTTTAGTAAAGATTTAGCCACATGGAAATAACACTGACATAAGCGTTCATGGTATCGCCACTGGTTTTTATTTAATAAACACAATTACTTGAAAACGAAAAAAAAAACATTTTTTTGTTGATTACAACATTCAAATTAAAGAACCAATCTTCGTAACCTGGCTCAGTTTTGATTTGTTACTTAGTAATAAAAAAGGCAGATATTATGTTAACTTGTAAGAACAGAAACAAAAGAGACTTCTATACGTCAATATTATTTTCTGGATTATTTTTCGAGATATTAATTTTATAAGACTTTTCGATTCAGTCTTCAAGTAGGGGGGGGGGTCATTAATTCGGAGCATACCCAGTTTAATAGAGCGAATACTTTCCGGCTTAATTAGGCCATTCCTGGCCAGGGAATGGTCATAACCCTAATAACTCCCTTGATTGTGATTCTATACCTGGTCATACCTAACACCAACTAAATGTAACTCTGTGAAGTTGTTTGAATGAGGTCTCCATTTTTGTCTATGTTCTTACAAATGTAATGTCATTAGCGGTTACTGAGTTAATGTGTATTTATGTGTTATTTCGGGACAACACATTCCATCTCCTTGAAACAACACTTAAATGTTTTTATTTGTGTACACTGATTTAGTTAAATTCGAACTAGTAGGTAAAATCGTGCCGAAAATATTTAACTACAATTTATCGTCAATGTTTGTGCGATCTTTGACAGGCTCAGAGAATCTTAGGCATTTATGTAAGAGTCGACTGACTTGAATATTTCTTAAATTTATAAATTCCAACTGAGTTCAGTCCTTTTGTGTTCGACATTATGAGGACAAAACAATATTTTCTTCTCATCCCGAATTTAAATTGTAACGATTTTCAAATTTAAGAAAATTGTATTATTCAATTCATACATTATGTCGCAAAATTAATGTTAATATTATGTGAATAAAATGAATTTTGTTTGATCGTTAAAAAGTAGCTTCAAAATTTGGGGATTATGTTGAAATTGCAAGTCTGAAGTTCGTAAACTATCAAATAAACAAAAGTAATAAAATTATTGTTGAATGATGATGCTCCCACACTGCAGTAACAATTTGTATTTCGAACTTGATCTGAAATAGACACATTCATATATTTAATTACATATTTCAGACACTTTTGTCGTATAACTATTAATAAGTGCAAGTCATACGCATTTTGTGGACTCCTGAAGGAAATGGATAATATCCATTTTGCTAATGGATTTGCAATATTTAAAATTAAAATTTAACAAACTCGGTGCGAGGACTAGGTGCTTCAGTATATCTTACTAGTCATTTGGTAAATAAACATCTGAGATCTCTTCAATTTGTTTTGAAAATTAACGTTATGGTTATGTACGTCAATTAATAAAGGCGTCCAATATCTCGCACGGGGACTCTGGAGACCCTAAACTATACACGATGTCCTTTCACATGTAATGTAATAAATTAGCATTTGTTAACATTGTGTTACACTGTTTCATGTTAAGATTAACGTTAATATCTGTTGCAACTTGTTTAAGATGCGAACTTTCCTATTCTTGTGACCAAGCTACAGCCGCTTAAATTGCTGACTTTATACAAAAACGAAGACTTGACTGTTACTAATATCAGTCACTGACCACCATTGTACAAGTATTGTCGTTAACGAACATAAAAGTTATATTGCAAACGTAATGATTATTGCATTGCAAGTGTGAACGTATCCTTCCTAAATATTATGTAAATAATTATGTAAGTATAAAATGAAATCTTCATTAGGGTTATATATAAAATTCATGTATTTGTTTCCTTTCGACTTGTTAATTAAAGTTTATAGAATTGGAAGCTCTTTCGAGATGGATGGGCGACTATAACTACTTATTAAAATTAAATATAGCTTGTTTTTATATAAGTAAAAATCGTAAAATTTTCTGCCAATTTTTTCTAAATTACGTTTCTTGTAAATCAAAATCGATTAAATGAACTATTTCAGAATAATACAAATATCCAAAGTGATGTGGAGAAAGAGCGGCCGCTAAGAGAATACCTACTCGACAAAAACCAACGCATTGTCAGAAACGCATTCTTTGAGCAGCCAATAGTTAATAATCAAGTTGAAAAAATTAGCAGCCTTTGTTTTTATGCTCCTTATAAGTTCTAAAAAAAGATACTTAATGTGCAATGGTATGTAATCATTGTTTTAAATCTTCAAGTACCTATTATTATTTTACCTTACTGCGTATTAAGTATTCATTCTTAAACAAACTGCAAATTTTTCGAATACAACATTTTTAGGTATGTACTATAATATCGTATACGTATATATTAATTTTATGTTTTTCTGAAAGTAATAGAAATACGTCTGTGGGGGTACTAAAGTAAAAATATTTGCCTAACATATTACAGACATAACACTTGACTTTTATATAAATTTCATAAATGGTGCTGGTTAGTAGCATGCAACCGTAGTATAACAAATAAAAATAATCGTTATATTTTACATTTTTATCATATTAACAAGTGTGAGAATAAAAAAAACAGAACTTGTTGTAAATATGTTTAAAAACAACAAACCTTTGTTAGACTATATCAACGCTATATCCCTAAGAAAGTAAAGTGACTATGTTAGTCACTTTAAAAATATCATTTAAAAATATCGTAAACGTAACCGGCAAATGCAAATGCAAAAAGTACCCTCTTTGTTTATCGGAATATTAGTTACATTTTATTATTTGAAAATACTAAACATGTTTTAAAAGATATAACATTTACAAAACTTATAACTACTTATTTGAACAGTGTCTTCATATTTTTAAGATTTTTTTGGCGGAATAATATAAATACTCCGTCGTTCATTCCGAAATATAGTTTCATTGAAACTGTTTTTGATCCTACTGTGTAGGGATGCAACAATAATCCTAACGAAGGAAGAATTGCACTTAAGTATTAGATATTTGTATTTAGCTGTTATTGCGATTAGCGATCTCTTCCTTCAATTAATTTATAGTTAATAAAACTGTGATATGAGATATGCTATCGATTGTCACGCAATGTGGTTTCTCATTTACAGATTTATCGAATAGTATTTGTAAGCGTCTAGAAATTAAATTGACATCAAATCATTCATGTACATATTTTTTGTAGATTTAAGTATTAATAACATAGGTCAGGTCGGATGAGTTGTGTAGAAAATGAAATGGATCCCACTGTCTTTAATTTTATTAAAGTAATATAGTCAGTGTAATGCAGAGATCAACTTTGAAATGAGCAATTGAAAAAGACTAAGTTATAAAAAGCCTTACTCTTAATTGATAAACGACTTATGGGATAGTAAATGCATAGACATAATGGTAGGTAATTTAAGTATTCGCGTATCACCAAAAATGTATCTTTCTCTCAAGCGTACACATTTATCAAGTTTTCGTTATGATATTTTGTAACACAGAAGTCTCTATAAGCATTATATCACCCAAATCGAATCAGAGTCGAAGCTATTGAAGTCAAAACGAGCTGACAATAAAATCTCTAACAAGTAAATTACAGTGGTTGTAGCAAAATAAAATTTGACTTGTTCATATGAAATTTTAGCTTAAACCTTAAAGCCAAAGAAGTGTCAAGTGAAGTAGTTCGTTCGATTCACATTTCTGCTATTTTTGGCAAATTATTTCATACATTATGTTACTTAAAACCTAAAAAAAACTATCTTTGAAGAGTTTACCAAATAAGAGGGCTTTTAAAAATAAATCGGTGTAATAATATCTTAAGGTAACAAAATTGCAATAAAAAGCCTTACAGTGTCACATAGATGTTACGTCTTTTTTATAAACAGATTCATGATAGAAATTAAACGTTTTTTAAATATGTTCCTAGGTAATGAATAATGGGGTCGTTTATGTACACTGCTTATTAAATGTTAAAATGTCTAGAACACCATTTGCTAAACTTACGCGGCTCTTGTAAGATAAGACTAAGCGACTCTTAAGTAAGAATTGAAAAAGAATCTTAAGTAGGACTTGCTCTGTATTACAATGGGTCAGTAATATATCAAAAAACAAAAGTATTTGTCGTGTTGTCTAAAATTATTGTGGTGTGTTGGATGCCAGGATGTAGAAGAATTAGTTAAATACTGGATTCGAATGTTTAGATTAAAAAACCGTAACTCACATTGTGCAATTTGCTATTAGATTCTTAGAACTCTTGTATCTATCGCATCAAGTAACAATAGTATTCAATAGCCAAGTAGTGATAATAACATATTTTTCCACTGCCAGTATTTCAACATCCGTGGTGTGTAAGTTTAATTATTAAGGGTAGAATATAGTATAGTGCGTAGAACTTAGCTTTAAGTCAGATAAGTTGAATGATTTTTAATATTTTTTTGGTAATAAAATTGAAATGAGTAATGTTATAGTGTTTTATTTGAAATAATTTTCTTCCGCAAAAAATTAGATTAATTATAGGTACAGGTTACTAACTGCTTTATTCTGAAAACCGTCGCTCGCCTCTAAACAACATAAATGTTTCTATTACGTCGCTGTCATAGGGCTGATATTTTATGCCACATAAATGTAAGTCTACTAACTCCCTACCCTCCAAATCGGAACACGACAGGGTCACCCATTGTGGCGCCAAGAATTGGTAAGAAGGTGGATCCCTATCGGAGAAGTTCCTTCACATCACTGCTACCATCAGTGGTCTTGATTCTAATGAACCGTTTTCCTATGCTCGCCACTTACGACCTACAAAGGGATGCTCTGTTCTACCCAAAGGACACGTACCTACATTGGGAAAGATTAGGTTTACTAGTGAAATATACTAAGATTTTCAGACCAGTAAAAACCAGCTTAAATACAAGTGATAACACGACAAGCAATCACATGACTCGCCTGAAGGTAAAACTACTGTGGCCTTTAAGACACCATAATGTGTCCACCACCACGTGTGTGTGGGGTGGCTTAGCTACCACCCACCACTATGTTAACAGAAAAATGAACAAACAAACAGTCAAACTTGCTTAAGTTTGGCTGTTGGTAAGGAGAATTCTGATACTATGAGGAGGTTAAAATAAAAATCCAAACAAAATTACACTGTATTTCTTATTATTTATTCCGTTGACTTATGCCACAAATAGAATGCCCAGATCGGCTGGATCGTCATCCTTTTATACTGGCTCGACCTGTTCCGAAATTTTCAATTTAAAATTACGCGATCTGATAGGTCGATTTAAAATTGACTTCACCTAAACGTCCTCTTTTCTCATAAAAAAGAAATATATTTGACATCTTCAAATTAGTCATTACTGTCATTGAAGATGTCAAAAATGGTAAAATTTGGTGTATTTTAGTGATTTAAAAGGATTATTGAAGACAAAAAATTATGAAAAACACAGTAAAAACAGAAACAATAACAATCATAAGGGACACAAGATCAGAAATAGTAAAAAAACAGATATTTACAAGGATCGAAAGATGTACGCATTACAAGTAATTAATATGAATAGTAGAACAGAAGATAATAAAACAGAGATATTTACAAGGTTACTAAGATGTACATATTATTACAAGGAAATATGTTACAACATGTGTTGCTGTCCTGTGTGTACGTTACCCCAGCAAGAAAGTAGCACCTCGAGTTATATGAGTGGGACACATTATTAGTGCTCGATCTGCTGTAAATGTGCGCCTAAAAAAATATTGTGCATGTTGTCGTTTTGAAAATAAACGGAAAAAAACTAATTATCAAAGAGTTAAAAATTGCGTTTGAGCAGAAAGCAGGCTTATGCTTGATCAACTTTGAGATGATCACTAAACCTCTACCAATAATCCTACCGTCCGTGTCGGGTTCCGTTTGTTACCTTAGGTCTCATGGTACAGACATTCGGCAAGTATTATATAATATATTACATATATATTTCATTCTATGTTAAGACTAGTTTCCGCGTTCACCTTCATATAGATAATATTCCGTACCGTTTTCCGTTAAACTCTACCTTGCGATACATAAACTACGAACTGACTAAACTTGCACCCAACTCTGCCTATACACTAAGAATAATGGTACGATGTACAGATGCCATACAATAAAATTAGTTGATGATTGACATTGATATGGTGATTGGAGAAATATGTGTACCTATTCATAAATAAATATCCTCAAATAAAGGTATATGAGTTGTTATAATTTTGTATTTCGATGATTTTTCTATGGACATGCACCCACAATAGAATTTTTCCTAAAATTTAATCATTACAATTTTTTGTTTAATAATTTGCGAATAAATAGTGCTACCTGTAAGTTATCGACATTTTTTTATGTAAGACTTAACTTAAGACTGATAACAAGTATATGGCTGTACCGATCGTAAAAGACAACAATGATCTATAGACATCGTAGTTGTTATATAAGTCATTATCATAGAGCGGGGATGTACCGTGTTACTTTGTGCTACCCTACCTCACTACCTGCCGGACCAGAGTCATTGTCGTTATGGCTGCAGGAATAGGTAAGGCTATTTCATTTAGTTATCCGTCATGGTACATTACTAAAGGTAAATGCAAGTTACATTCTATCATGAAGTAGATAAAGCGCAGCAATAAAAAAAATTCAATAAGCACATTTTGTTTTCAGTTGTAAAAGATGAGATGCTGTGTATCAGGTATTAGTAAATAGTAAAGTATTATAGTAAAGAGACCGAAAGGGTAGGCAGAGGCACAACCATGGAACCAACGACTAGCCGAAGACACTTAGTCCCACAATGTTATAGGTGGTAAGCCTGTCGCCAAACGGGTACATGTCCAATCCCTTGCAACGTCATATTAACTAGGAACTTAAATAAACATAATCTATTTTTTGATAATAACAAGAAAAAATAAGAAAACTCGACTTAGTAAAAAAACTCTGCCTAATCTAGATATTGCTTCTCCAAATTTAAGTTTCTTGTAGACATACATAGATCCTGCAATTTCGATACAGTGATAGATTAGTGTTAATGTCAAATACCGCTTATATGCTCCATGTGAATAAGGCAACATTGATTGCAACATTCTTATAACATACAGTAAGTAAGTACAAGCAGAATGTAGAAAAATCAAAGTTCAGAATGAGGTGCACAATAATAAGTGGGTGTGGGGGTTTTTAATCAACCTGTATAATAATTAAAAGAAATGTTTACAAATTGATAAACTTTTATTGAATACCTACTTACAAACCTTGGTTTTATATTTTTTTGGAAACCATCTTACATTATTATAAGTAATTAAGTAGTTAAAAGTAAAATCAGTTTAACTCAGTGTCATGATAGAAAACACAATATCTAGTAAAATTTGTAGTTAAATATTGTGTTATGAAAATGTAATGATGTAGGTAATTATTGGCGTAACAATAAAATCAAATTATTAACAAATAGGAAAGACGTATTAAGTAAAATAAACTTAAAAAAAGAAATACTACTTGTTAAAGTTAATTATAATAAAACAGTGATTTTGTTGAAAAAAAATCAATGACAATCAATCAATCACCTATATCCGATTTTTAAATGGATCTTATTTTTTAAATCAACTTGCCGTATTTACAATCTTAAATTTGGTCTCATCAATACTAAATTGACATCAGTCTTACAGCTCTACTGATAGATATGTTTAATTAAATAAGTAATTACTTAACACTAATCAACGATGCTTTGATTCCTGTCTTTTTAGGACTTTGTCACACAGGAGAGTGGATAGATTGATACCGAAGTATCGTAAAGAAACAGCGTACATTTATTCTTTATTATTTACAGCTATTTCTAGATCTTCTTGGGTATGTCAAATAGGTCGTCTTTTTTTCTGGTATAATTTCGCTGCATCTACAAGTAAATAAATATATGTTAAATATAACTAATAATTAACTAAAAAAATAATTGCCAAGAAGTTGGAATGGTAATTAAAATTAATTGAAATCTATCATTATGACCTTCACCAATAGTGATCTTTTGCCAACCAAACACAATAAACACTCGTATATAACTTAAAACCGTATATTAAGTTTATTTTATCATAATAATGATTTCAGTAGTGTAAAAATGAAAAGAAACAGTGACAAACTCCTACTTTCTAATAACTATAGAATAAAACTACTGACTAACTCGTAGTTTAGAAACAAAATATTAATTCAAAGTTTGACATTCACCGCCTCGTTTAACATTGGTGAAGACCAGACGATTTCATCCGATCTTTCCCCGTCAGGGGTAAGTACGTATATCAGCTGACAGCAATCCTAAACATGACTTGATTAGAGCTAACTAGCTATTGCTACCTAAAACCGAATGTTTAGAAAAAATAATAACAAAATAAGCAGTATTTTTTGATAAATAACGAAACAAAAATACATGGGCAAGATCGGATAAAAGAAAATTTCACAAAAATTACCTTGGTTTTCGAATTTCACCATAACACGTCCGGATCGTCTGAAAACGAACACGTCGTGAAAACTAAGGCCGATGCAAAATAAAATAGCATTGTACGCAATGTTGTCACCGTTAATAAATTCCGTTGCGTTTGGATAAATTTTGATGTATACGATCTTAACCCGTTTCCGTTCTTACCCCAACATACCTTACCTACATGTTTCCAGACTGTTTAGTAAACAGTAATTATTTAGTGCCATGGCGTGTTAAAGTATCAATACGTAAGAAAAATCATAGAAAATGGTACGGTGCGGTGTTCAAATCTGTAAAAGCAAAAGCACAGAACAATATATACTCTACGAGAGCAAAAGGTAGTGAAAGAAATTTAGCCGAATTGTCATTTGGCTTCCTAATTTTAAAATATTTATGATTATTTGAGTTAATACAGTGATTTTATGGTTGCCAATCTAAATGTATTCGTTCCAAAATGTTTATTATGACATGATATCTGATAAATGCGTTTTGTTTGTGCAAATGTATTCACAATTGTTATATATAATTTATTGTAGGTAGTAAGTTTACTGAAGATGAAGATGAATTTGTAGAATGCTCTAACGTATAGTGTATTTGACGATCTGCAAATATTTCTGTTATTGTAAAGCTCAGAGTCAATGATATGTACCTATATAAGATATATTATTATTATTGGACGATGTAGTATGGACTAAATTCAGGATATGATATCGTTTTGATTTTAATGATTATTTCGTTTGTTGTTTCGTTCGTTTTAAAAAATCAGTGTATCGAATATTTCCTCGTTGCCGTCAAATTTCATTGAGTAAACTTGAGTTATGAGGCCACCCCTTGACTGACTTTTTTTGAGGACTTATGAGTTATGACAAATTTTGAATAATTTAAACCCGATTTTGTTAAATCATGTAACTAGATGCAAATTTTTACTTAACTAATGTCAAAAGTTCCAAATGTAGTTCCAAAGTCACAGAAAAGAGGTAGAAAATATTATCACCTCCAAGCGGAGATTTCATTGACATCGAAACTTGCTAAAAAAGTCAAAGTTGTTTTAGCTGTCAAAGCCGTGAATTACCAATTCTCAACCATTACTGTGTTTGTGTTACTTTTCATACATGTCATTAATGTATGAAAAGTGACGCTATCTCTATACTAATTGTGAATAACATTATTACGATCAAGTTCTCTACATCTGGGGGCTGTTTATGTAACTCAGTTACCAACTAAAAATGGATGAGTGTACATAGAATCGCTGTCAAATGACGTGTTTTGTATTTGCTATCTCCAGTGACCAACAGAAATACAATAGAGATAACAAACACAAATGACGTCATTTGATGTACACTTTTACAGTTTGAGTTGACAACTGAGATACATAATCACCCCCCTGTACTCTATACTGTCCATACGGGGGGTCAGATATTTTGTTTGCTTACTGTATATCAGCATACAACAACAAAAGGCATGCATGTGTTCTCACGCACACAACGCTAAATTATTTCCTTCATAAAACGTTTGGAACGCTAATGAACGTGATTCCACGTTTCCGCGAGAGAGGGCTCTCTTGTCCTGTATAGGTATATTATTAAAGCATTTCACACATGGCGGCTATAATGTAAAAATATACATTACAGTACGATACATCTAATTACATCTTTCTATAGAAATCGTCAGGAGACCACACACGACAGCCATAATGCACATTTTTACATCTTCGTATCTTAAGGTTCCAGAATGATATCAAAATATACATTTACATTCCGATACATCTCTATACATCTCAATACATTTTCTTACGAACAGGATGTTCAAAAAATTGTTGTTACAGACAGAGACACCACATAAAGGGTTTCGTTAGCGTTCCATCTCCAAGAGAGTAGGATAGAACCCATTTTCTGGCGTTTGTCCGGTGTATTGTGTAGGTACAAACCAAACTTGTACAAACAGTCTGTCTGTTCCCTTCCATTTTTCATTTTCTGTTTTTGGCACATGTGGCTATATGTACATCAAAATCACAATCCCAATCATCTTCTGATGAACTATCTAGTAAATCTAATTGTAAGTAAATAGACGGGTCCGTGTAAATACATGGTAAATACAATATAAAAATAAGAACATCCTGTATAACAGATTAATGTCTAAAAAGTGCGTCAATCGGGACGTGTGCTAATGCAATGAAGGGAAAGAAATACCTGCAGTGTGTGTGTGATACATTGATGTAATGTAAAGCTGTACATCCCGGGATGTAATGTACATTATAGCTGCCGTGTGTGAAGGCCTTAATTATTATTCTCTTTGCCTATTCCAATAGGTATATTATTATACTCTTTGACCTATTCTTTATTTTTTGTCTGTGTCTGATCTGACATCTCTAAAAATTCATATATTTTTGAAAATTATAAATAAAAAAAAAAAACTAACAAAAGTCTCAAGCACATAATAAAGACTGAGTTTTGGCGCCATCGTGAATGAAAATGGTGGTATTTTTTTCACAATTATTGAATTTAGTGTAAAACATGAGCAAAATTGGTTAATTTAGGTGGGAATTACTTTAATTTTGTTCAGTGAAAGTGCACAAATTAAATAATCACGAAGAAAATAGTGTAACGTCAATTTCCTCGCTGCCGCCAAATCTCATAGACGAGCTTGTGTAACGAAACCACCGTTTTACTCAAGACCAGACACGACTTTGTAAATTAGTGATTAATGACTGAAATAAAGAATGATTACGGAAGACATAAATTGAAAATATGCAACAAGAGAAATATTTATTATTACGGAAGACGTGGCTGTATGGACTCAGATCCTTTGCCTTTCCCCGACTGGTTAGTGTAAAATATGAGTAAAATTGGTTAATTTAGGTGGGAATTTGTTTGATTTTGTTCAGTGTAAGTGCACTTATGAAATAATCATGAAGAAATTAGTGTATCGTGAATTTCTTCGCTGCCGCCAAATCTCATAAACGAGCTTGTGTAAAGAAACCACCGCTTTACTCAAGACCCAGACAAGACTGTGTAAATAGTGACTAATGACTGAAATAAAGAATTAATACGGATGTCATAAACTGAAAATATATAATAAGAAAAAGATTTATCAATACGGAAGACGTGGCTGTATGGACACAGATCCTTTGCCTTTCCCCGACTGGGATAAAATTAAAAAACAACAGGTTGGCGGGAACGGTCGGAGGGGGATGGCGCGCTTTTCGAGGGTTCCCTCCAATCTTTAAGCTAAAAATGTGAATTATAATGTAAAAATGTATAATTTCTAAATTAATTAAAGTGTAAATATTACTTAGTTGTGTGTAAATGTGATTTAGTAAATAAACTATACTAGTGAAAGACTATTGTAGAGTTTTATCACGACAGAAGAGGCAGAGGCCTGAACAAGAAAGAAATTTGAAGACGAAACTAGAAAAAGACATGAAATATTAAGATATGGGTTTATTACATAATATAAGACTAGTATAAAATATAGAGGTAAAAAAAGGATATTAAAAATACTTTTTGCACTGTCGTAGAAGTTTTGGCGCCAACATGAAAGAAGATGATTTTGGTGTTCAGAATTTTAGTTTTATAATTTGTGTGAAAATAATCGTAATTCAAGGATGTGACGTACTATAAAACAAATTAACGGAGAAACATAATACCTATGTAAACTTCAAGAAATTAAAACTAAAGACGTATTGAAGGACTCAAATAAGCTTTGTCTTAGTGAAGGAAATGACTTTTAAAAAGGGGAAGACAATATGTTAAGAAACTGAAGAAATGAATTTAAAATTTTAATATGAAAAAGAATTTATTACGGAAGACGTGGCAGCATGGCCTAAAGGTCTTAGCCGGCCCCAGAAAGGGGCAAATTAACTTACAAAAAAAACAACAACAACAACTAAACATTAACCGAAGTATTAAAGTTGTTCTGTGATTTTAACCTAATTGCTTTTGTTTACAGAAATACATTAAGTACCTACTATAATATTTTACTACATTCATGTTTATTTTCACATAATCTACATGATATTACTAAATTATCTAAATCTAGAATGTCTATTCGTGAAATACTAACTCTACAATTTGGTCATTACTCTAACTATGTTGGATCACATTTCTGGAATATCCAAGAGCTAAGTTTTGATTATACGGGAACGGTAAAATGTGAAACTAATCCTGATATTTTGTACCGAGAAGGTCAGACAGCTAATGGAAATGTAACATACACTCCTCGTTTACTGTTAGCAGATTTAAGAGGTTCTTTAAAAACTTTGCCTGCATTTGGTGGTTTAGAAGAATCTAGTACAGATGGAGACGAGATTTGGAATACTGTGGAAAAAATTGAAGAACCAGAACCAGATAAAAATGATTTCCTAAAAGACATCAATTCTGATGCTCTAGAAAGCTTAGAAAAGAAAGAATATAATTTAGATAGCAATATTACTACGTGGACAGATTATTTATATCCCAGATTTCATCCACGAACTGTTAACGTGATAAGAGAATATCAACATGGATATGAACATGTAAGCATTAAAAAACTAGTTGTTGTAGTTTTTATTTATTAACTAGCTGAGCCGACAAAAAAGAACGTGCAAACTAGGCCCATCTGCTCAGGAGTGATACTATGACCAAAGGAAATACAGATTATTTTTTTATGTAAAGATAAATATTGAAGTCAATGTTATTGTAATAACCACATTCATGTAGCAAGTTTTATAACATTGCAAGGAAATTGGATAGGATGCAAAAAGATTTCTAGTATTAAAAAATACACACTGCTTGTAGTTAGGTCAGGAATGTCTTTGAAGTTTTATTAAAATATATTTTGCTAGCTGTTCTGGCAAACTTTGTTTCACCCTTTCAGTTTGTATGGGTAAACTTATTTTTTTTTTACTTCTTCAGGTCCTGAGCTCGATCCTGGGGCCAGGCAACAAAAAAAACCAGAAAATTTGTAATTTCAATTTTCTAATAAAAATAAAGTTGCCCCAGAAATCTATTTGTGCCTGGTTGTTGATAGGCTTGCCACCTATCACATTATGTGACTAAGTGTCTTTGGTGAGGTAGTTGTGGGTGCCCTGGTTGTACCTCTGCCCACATCTTTGGGATATTGGCATGAATGTACATTAATTTTTTGTCAAATAATTATCCTATGTTCCTCTCCTGGTTCTAAGCTAACTCCCTCTCAATTTTCAGCTGTTTAGTTGTTGTTGAGTTACAAATAGTAACTAACACAATTTTCTTTTATATAGTAGATATTAATTTTTCATTGTCCACCCTAGGTAAAACTTCCAAATATTCATAGTTTGAAATAAAGAAACACTTGTACTTGTACTGTTTATATGTATTTTGTAATTTAAATAAACTACCTTAAAAAGTGAAACCAGTAGGCTATTTAGAAATTATAATAAACTAGCCAACCTGGTGAACTTAATATTGCTTGACACTATTAGTTACTAACAGTTTGTATGGAAATAATAATTTTTTTTCCTCATATCCTTGTCCCGAAAATATCCACAACAAAGAAAGAATTAGCAACATTGGTCCATTTGTTCAGGAGTGATGTGATGGCCAATGACTGTGGGTAATGTGTTTTTTTCCAGTAAAATAATGTGGTAGTTTCTATACTTCTTATCAGAGGTGCTTGGTGCAATTCCATTCTAGACACAACTTATTAATAACCGAAAGGGTGACTATGACTGATTATTTTTTAATGATGATTCTTAAATAGCGAAACCAGTTGCCAAAAATTATAATAATAAAATATATTATGGAAAGTATAGTTAAAATTAAAAATTTGAGTCTAAAATAATGTGGCCAGTATAATGTAGAATAGTTTTGGTTGTCATTTATTGATCAGGTGTCTGCTTTGATTTTACTAATTTCTATTAAACATAATTCAGTTTCAAGACTCATGTTCTTCAATTAGTAAAATGCAATCAAAATTGGTCGAGTAGTTTTCTCACAGTGTAATTGGACAAGAATGAAAAAAAACATATTTTGAGTTTAAAAGCATTAGAATAAATTGTATATCTATTTTATAACATATTGATTCACAAATTAGCTTTCTCCATGTGACATATAGAGATAGCTGACTTGCAAAATAAAGGAATATCTTGATGGCTCAGTGGTTTAGAAGTCCAAGTGAGGTTCTGGGTTAGATCGCCAGGTCAGGCTACAAGAGTCTTTTTAATTTTTATAATAAACAATAATGTTGCTTGGCGATATGTTTGGCTAAATGTTTGGTTGGCAATACCCTTGTCACCTATCACATTGTGGGACTTAGTGTTTTTGGCTAGTTGTGGGTGCAGTTTTGCCTCTGCCTATCTCTTATAAGTTTGTATACTTATAGATTATTTTTATTTTATTTTAGGAAGCCTTTGATTTAAGTCCTACTGGGAAGACAATATGGAAATCTGATTTTGGAGAAATGTTTGCTGATAATATTAGAAGATATGTGGAAGAATGTGATAGCATGCAGGGTTTCCAAGTAAATTTTGACTCTACAGATGGATTTGCGGGAGTTGCTTTGGGTGCTATAGAACATCTAGCCGATGAATATAGCAATAAAAAAATAATTGCATATCCCATAATTGCCTCTAGTTTTCCAGATAACAATCCATTAACACAAGAAGATAGAGATAAGGCAAATTTGAAGGATTCTATAAGACTAGTAAACTTTGCTTTAGCTATTGAAGAATTAGCACAATATGTCACCCTATTTGTGCCTCTTTGTACAGGAGAGAAAGGATGGAGGAAACCTGGTGATCCCAGACAATTTGACTACATAACCTATGATCACGAACAATATTATCACACTTCTGCTTTACTGGCTTCTGCTATTGATACCTTAAGTCAAAAATATAGACACAAATCAAATGTATTCACTATGTCCGACATTTGTGCAGACATGACTGGGTATGGAAGAAAAATGGCAGCTGCCTCACTTGGACTACCAATTGCTTTAAATGAATCAGAATATCTTATAGAATATTTAAACAATACAACCAAACCTATTTATAAGTGTATCACACCAAGCTGTAAGATTGCTAGTGATAAAATATTTCAACTCATAACAGTGAGGGGCATCCCAGAATCATATTTGAAGGCACCACTAAAAGAAGCCAAAGAGCAAATGAATTTACCAGCATATAGATGCAATAGCATTAAAGAGATGTTTGAATTGTATTTTCAAGCAAACAATTTTCTATCAGCAACTAATGTTACAGTATGTGAAACTGCCTTAGATATCAAAACACCATTTCCAAATATTTTCTCCGAAAGTCTCAATAAATATGGGTTTGTAAAAAATAATACAGATCATGAAAAGGTTACAAGTTGTCCTGCAGTAGCTGGCTATCACAATGGAAATTTCATGGCCGATATGATTGAAAAACTACATAGAGATGTAGGCAGGATAAAGCTTGCTAAACTCCACAAATTTAGAGATGAAGGTCTAGAATTTGCAGATTATAAAGAAAGCTTAGATAGACTGGCAGAGTTTAAAGACAATTATGAAGATGATTTTGAACTATAGTAAAAAAAATACATTCTAGGTATTTGTGCAAGAACATCTTACAAAACTAACATAAAATGATAATGTAATTCAAGGTGTCTTCAATACTGTTTGTTACATTTGCTGTATCTGAATGAATTTTAATCGGAAATATCGGATAAAAGCCTTAAATATTGTAATTAATAAATTACCCACATTTCCGATTTTTAAATTATGAAATAAATAAGATTAAACTATCAAGGAATTTCATTGAAACAAAAATGTTTTAAAATAACTTTATTAAAGATGATTTAGATAAAATAAATCATTTCATACACACAATACCCAATTATACACATTTACATCAGACACTGTCTTTTATAATCACGACGATCTCTCCAGCGCCCTCTCCTTCATCCGCGTTATAAATGCTGCACCTTTGTTTTTTCTAAAATTTTCATAGGGGTCATTTAAATTTACACCAACTCCTGTGAAACAGAAAGCAACATGTAACGTAACTGTCTCAGTGGGGGCAGCCCTATGGTGTGAGGCCCCCCCCGGGGGTGTGGTGGGGGGGGGGGTACGTACCCTTGTACTGGTCTTGTCGGTCCCGCACGGCCCCCCCGCTGATGGGCTCGGCGATGCCCTGGCCCGCGGCGCCCAGCCCCCCGGCGCTCCAGCCCATCTTCTGCAGCAGCTGGTGGCCCTTGTTGGTGCTGTCGATGCCGGACGCTGGCGCCGGGAACTGGCCCCCGCTCCTGTCACACACACCCGACTCCACATTACTTCATTACTTTAGTCTCACGGACCCCAACTCGTCCAATGTAACATTCAAACTGATAAATGACAAAAACACATGTATTCGGAGGACATAAATTGAGCTTGCCGTAGTCTTATTCGAGTATGTAGCAAATGGAATTAGGAGCGCAAGAGACTTAACAACAATTGGTTTTACTACCAGAAAAGGACTGCCTCAGGTTAACTGACAGACTGAATTTAATTTTCAAACATTTATGATATTGGAAGGCAAACAAGCACACGGATATCCTAGATACATCTTAAGGTGGTAATGGTGCGTTTCTAACCTGAAACCGGAATATTTGACCTCGAGCAAAAGTAAGTTTTTCGTCTACCTTATCCTCCGAACCAGAATACGTCGACGGCAAGCAGTGACGTTATGGCGGCAGGAATAAGGCGGTGGTACCAATCTGGGCGAGTCGCTGCGAAACTCTACCACCTACTCTTATGTCCCGGTGTTAGTGACGGTAAGCCTATGATCGCCTTATACGAGCTGCCTGGCAGCCGGTGGTCGATTCTGCAAAGTAGAATAGCTTGCATCCCGTCGCGCGACCACGGCCTATTCAACTAAGCCGAAATATCGACAAATAAAATAAAAATATATCGTGAATATCCCGTACAAATAATTAAAAATGACATTTTTAATTATTTATAACAAAAAATATATTTTTACTAGCCGGCCCAGCGAACTTTATATCGCTTCACTCTTTGTATGGAGAAAATAAAATACTGTTTTTCCCTTTTTCCCAGTTTATCTGTTAACAAAATCTGACAATGACCAACACAATAAAGAATATCTACCAAAACTGGTCTATCCCCGATCAGGCGTAATGCGATGACCACACGAAATGGAGATTGATATTATGTAATTATACAGATGAGAATCATTATTAATTATATGTTGGGACAATAATTGTCAGCAGTACACTTGAGCCTTCTAACTAATAAACATAGGCTAAAGAATAAAATTAAGTTGATGTAGTCTGTATCACAATGTTCGCGAAACTAATATAGCAGGTTTAATCTTGAGATTTTTCAATCCCTGTTTAACGGCAGTCAATGGAATATATTTTTTTAAGAGACGGTATTTCCGATAGGTAGCGAGACTGCGAAGAGGAATCCCCATACCCTCTACCACATAAAAATAAACTTATTTAAACTCAAACCATTAATAATGGTGCCCTCTAAAGTAATAGTTGACGCGACGAAAGCTCACGATAAGGATAAAGTGTACCTAAATAGAGTCGTCAAAAAATGTGGCACTAGCAATACAACAATAATTCCTAATTAGGACAGTCCTAGCACAAAATAACAACAACATTCGGCAGACAAATTACACAAATTAAATCTAACTCCAAAGTAAGCAAAATGTTATTCAACTTAATTATGACTTACAAATTACAAATACATAAATAGAAACGTGTAATTTAATAAACACACCCAGAACCAGGAATAGAATCCGAGCCCCGCGGTTAGTCAGTGACTAGACGAGGACGCCAGCTGCTCGACCAACGAAGCGGTTAACTATTAAACCTATTTACGTGTCTTGCAAAAATATTTAAGCATACATATTCTACCATTTTGTGGTATACAAACATTTTATCAACATTTATCATCACTTAAATGTTACAGAAGTGAAACATCTATAATTTTTTTTTAATAAAAGCGGATTATTTAAATTTATTAAAAATAATTTTAAAGTGCGATTATGTTTAACTCAGATCTACCGTAAACTAACACCTCCAATGCTAGCCAGTCAGAAGTAGAACCGGCTAACCAAACTTGACAAACCTGTCTTGATTCCTATCCATTCAAAAGGGTTACCTTTTCATACAAACCCGCCGATTGCGGAGTCTCTTGACACCAACCTCGGATATCAGAGCGATCTGATCGTGGAATGTCAACCTAGGTCTCCCTCTCATCCACATTCGCATTGTATAGCTGCTTTGTCTTTTATGTCATTATTTCCACATGACCAAACCAGCAGAGCATGCCCTTCCTCATTTTTAAACCAACACTTTATTTTTAATCCCACTCTTTCTCTGATCTCACTGTTAAGAATGCTGTCAGCGAGCGTTACAATAGAGACGCCGTAGCGCAGCGATCTCATTTCGACTGCATTTATCCTACTCTCGTGCTTTTTCTGAAGTACCCGTTGAGAGAAGCACATTATGCTTAGCGAGTCTAGCAATTGATTCAAAACCTCGCTTTGAATTAGCTTACCCAGTGCCCCATTCACACTATTCCCTGCACACACTCTCCTTTCCATATCCACGGTGTACCTTCCATCCCTTTTAAAGCACAACCAAGATATCGTCGTTGCTACTTTAAGACCTCTTATGTCACTTTTGCCAAAAATACGTTTTAAAGCCAGTCGATCCGAGATTTTCAAGCACAATCGAATGCAAAAACTCCCAAATGTATATGACGTCTCTATCGTAATTTATTTATCAAATTCAATATCTCCAATGTGCTTGCTATGCAAAAGTTGGTCATTAAAATTTCACATAAGAGTTTTTAGTTGCATGCCATACTTGTGATCTTTAGGCAATTATTGGAATAAAATATAGTGTAATGTAACTGCTAATGAATTTACATCTTGTTTAATAGACTACTGTCAAAATCTACCACATTTAACAGAGCGCGTTATAATTACCTATTTCTGATGGGTGCGGACACCAAAACCGTAACTGAATATTGTCAAGTACTCTAAGCAATTTAGCGCAGAAAAAGAAAATTAATATCGAAAAACTTTACCTAGAAAAGGGGCATATTATGATGGATGTTGATAGTCTTCATTCCACCATAGAGCAATACATACAACCACCAATATTTGCACCCAATGATTACATTACCAGAATGAGACAAGCTCGACCGCGAAAGCCCTATGCTGTCAAATATATTCATTATGATTTCTTTACCAAGCTCGAAGAGATTGAATCCAACTTAAAATCCATACGATTCCCCGTGTTGGTCCGGGCACCTTTGTAGAATAGACCATCTACCTTTCTTGTCAGGCAGCTCGTAAAAGGCGAGCTTAGGCTTATCATCACTAACACCGTGACATCTGACTAGGTGGAAGAGTTTCGCAGCGACTCGCCCGGATTGGTACCACCGCCTTACCTATTCCTACCGCCATAACGTCCGGTCCGGAGGGTAAGGTAGCCGGTAAACTTACTTTTGCTCGAGGCCTAACATCCTGACCTCAGGTTGGCAACGCACCATTATCATCTTTGGTGTCCCTAGGCGGCGTGAATTTCTTACCATCAGGAAATCCGTCTGCTTGTTTGCCTTCCTATAACATAAAAAAAAATACGACCTGGCAAAAAGAAGGGAGATCCTGTCGTGGTGGACATTACGGGTCTCATATATTTATCCGATGGATCCACACTATATAGGTTAAGACATGTCGATAATTGGTCTATGCTACCGCTAGAAGAAATAATCAAAGTCACGGTCTGGTATCGCCAAATAGATTATATAGAACGCCTTTAAGAATTACTGAGATCAAGTATAAACATCTTCAAGAACTAAAAATGGTAATAGATCAATCAGGATTACCATCCATTTTATAACACATTACAAATTAATCCTGGTATCTAAAGCATAATCATATAGTTGTCAGAAAATAATATGCCGTTTAATTTGTAACTTTTCTATTTTGTAACTTTACTTTTATTTTTATTGCTAACTATCCAAACAAGTGTGCTCTAAGAAATAAATATTATTTTGTTGAATATGATATCTTTTTTCATTAAATTAAATGTGATGCATAAAGCGCAACTAAAATCTCGTATGTGTCACCTGAATTTGTTTTTTTTTTACTATGATACCATTTTCATCTAACATTGTGACACGAGAAATTTATATATAAGACTAGCTGTTACCCGCGGCTTCGCTCGCGACAAATTTAGATGTAAGCCTTTCAAGTTAGACCAAACTGCACACGCTGTGTAAATTTGATTAAAATCAGTTAAGTAGTTTAGGAGTCCATTGAGGACAAACATTGTGACACGAGATTTATATATATTAAGATTTACCTAGTAGTTTTGAGTCATACGTAGGATTAGAATAAAATTAATATGGGACCACCTCGGAATTATACCTAATTTTCCAAAAAAAATGTCAAAATCAGTTCGTTATTGCCAAGTAATCGCGTAACAAAGATACATACAGTCGAATCGATACCACCTCTCTCAAAGTCGGTTAAAGTGTAAGTGCATAAAATGAACTTTAAAAATGTGGGTAGCTACGCCAGAACTAAGTCCTAAGCCGGGAACGTATGCTTTATTACACTTACTACATTTTTTTACTGACAAAAGGCAGGGAATAGTCACGCGACCTCCCTGATAGTAAAATAAGAAGAATTCAGAATACATACATAACTACATATACAATACAATACACTACATATACAATATAGAAAAACATATTACAATAAATACGAGAATCACAATAGTCATATCGACCTTTTTTCGACAAATAATTCTATACAGGTAATTTTATCTATTCTTGTTTTCATGTTAATGGAAAACTAGTAAATATGATCAAAAAAACACATATAAAAAAATAGAACCAGATTGCATCTGCAAATGACGAAAAATAGACAAATGGATTTGAATCTGTGGCTTAGTCAACCGCCGCCATTTAGTTTTTTTTTCAGAATGGCGGCGCACGTTAAAACTTTCTTATATCGATCGGGAATACTTACACGAACAAAAATATATTAGGGTCAACATATTCGAAAGCGTCACGTTACAGAGTTATTTGCAATAAAAGATCGATGGTGAGTACTTCAATTACCTTGTAGAAATAACGTATTGAATTGGATGCCTCTACGTACAACATAGTTGACTACCATTCTAACGACAAAGACCTAACTACCTAGTGTTTCGTTAAGATGTCGTTTAGAAGCAGTCAGGGAGCGTAATTATGTCCCAAGTAAGCCCGCCTACATCTTAGACTACATCATCACTTAAGGTGAGATGGTGGTCAAAGGTAAACTTGTTAGCGAATAAAAATATATATATATATATATTATGTTATGTACGTATTTTTATTACATAAACGGAAAATAAATATATACAATGTTCACGCGGTCAATCAAAATCAATGTCATGCGGTCGTAGCACTCTCATAATTCAAAAACGTTAACTACTTGATTCACCGATATTTCTCTAAAATGGCAAAAATATAATGAACTTAGACTATCATGGTTACAAAAAAACAACTTTAAAATTGTTATATTAATACTACCGGCCCAGTACGTGCTTCGCTATTTTGACGCCATCGTGAAAGAAGATAGTCGTATTTTCTTCGTAATTATGAGTAAAATGAGTTTGTTTAGGTGGGAATTTGTTTAATTTGTTCAGATTAAGTGTACAAGCGAAATAATTATGAAAAAATTAGTGCATCCTGTATTTCCTCGCTGCCGCCAAATCTAAGTAGTAACGTAGTAACGAAGCCACCGCTCTACTCAAGACCCTGACATGACTTTGTACATAGTGACTGACTAATGACTGTTAATAAGAATTAATTAATGCGGAAGACATGGCAGCATGGCCTAAATGTCTTAGCCTGTCCCAGAAAGGGGCAAACTAACTAATAAATAGATATAAATGAGAAAAAAACAATTGAAAAATATTTCAATATGACAGCACGATCAGCAGCACGGAAAAAAGTTTCAATTTGACTGAATAATACTCAATAACGAAATGATTATCCATTTCTTGAATTCATTTTTTACAAAAAATGTGATAAATGAAGAACCGCTTGACCAATTTTATGCAAACTTCACATAAACCATCTACTAGTCCGAACAAAGCCCAAGCATTTGTTATGGATAGGTGAAGCCTGTTCTTGGGTTGTAAAATGACAATGAAAAGTGGCATTGATTGATTGAATATATATATACACATAGATAGATAGTATTGTTATATTTATATTTTAGTACTATTATAAGTATATAATTTTGTTGATTTGGGCTCATTTTGTTTTGTAAATACCTCTATAACGTGACACTTACGGGTAATATGTTGATCGTTATACTTTTTTTGTCGTACAAGTGTCCCCTATCGATATTTGTAGGAATAATAATGCACTAAGCAAGGCTTCATACAAAAAAGTTCAATCCCCTTTACTCCATTTTTTCAAATGACGCCTTGCGGGAGAAGTCCTATCTACTACCTTCCGCCTCTGTCGTGTAACGCAGCTACGCCTTAACATTTCATAGTCATAAAATTTAAATATGTATACAAAAAACCAACTCATTCGGTTGAGGATAACTGTTTTAAATTTTTCATCTGCCATTCTTTCCACATGGTCAAACTAACAGAGCATGCTCTTTTGGCATGTCTAATTAAAATTAAAATAAAGATATTTACATGAAGCTAGGCGGCGTGGGTGAGCGCGAGCGCTCGACGCGTCGCGAGCGTGGCGAATCTCTGTGTCGTGGTTCGCGCTCGCGTTCTCTCTCGCGCTCGCGGTCCCGGTCCCGCTCCCGCTCTCGCTCTCGCGAACGGGACCGCGACCGGGACCTGGACCGAGACCGTGATCTACGCCTGTCTGAAAATAAATAGATAATAAGTAACGTTTAACAAGTATGTATATTTATTAATATTTGTGCTAATAAGTCATTATTTTCTACTACTCACTTTACTGATAAACACACACGCACTCTAAATTGTATTTTCGTCCCTAAATGCAATGAAATTAACATATGCCAGAATATGCAAAGCTTATTTAACAAGCGGGATACATTAGCTGTTTTTCTAGAAGATAGGCCTAATTATCATGCACTATGTCTATCAGAGACTTGGTTAACCCCACGAGTAAATTACATTAATTTGCGAGACTATAACGTCGCGTCGTCTTATTGTCGACGGGACTATATCGGCGGAGGAGTGTGCATACTATTACGAAAGGACTTAGAACATACGGAAACAAAGGATGTTATGGATTTGTCGATGGAGTATGTAATAGAAATATGTGCTGTAGAAATATCTAACACTAATGCTTTGTTAATTACTATTTATTGGAACGGTAGGTGGACTGATTTATTTTACATTCAATTAGAGAAAGTCTTACAACTATTGAGAAAGGAAATATAGCTCAAAGAATATTATTATTGGGAGCGATTTCAACATAAATATTTTTGTAAAAAATATACAAACAAATACCTTGATCGACCAAATGTTAGATTATAATTTTAAATACATAAACGAACCGACTTGGGAAACTAATAAACAATTATTTTCAAAGAAAAAAAAAACATATGCTTATTCATGGCTCAAGTACGGTATTTTACTTTGGGGAAATATTCATCTCCTAAAAAAATGTATACGTACCCTAGCAAACATCCAAAAGTCTGAAAGTTGCAAACCCTATTTCAAAAATCTTAAAATTATAACTTTACCTTCAATAATATATTACAAGCTTGTACATTTGTCAGAAAATATCCAAATTTATTTAAAAGCAAGCAGAAAATCCTCGACGCTACGAAGTTAGAAACAAATTTAAACATTATTTAGAATTACCCCAGTCAAAATAAAAATACATAGTTCCGGACCTTATGTTATGACCATAAAGACTTACAATAAGCTACCCAATCAAAAAAATCAGAGATGAAGGACCTAAGGTTTTCAAAAAAATTAAAGAAATTTTAGGTACAAAAAAGTTACTATCGTGTAAACGATTACTTTTTAGATAATTTTAAAAGTGAAATCTAAAATGGATCGGTCCGCCTCGATTAGCAACACTCTAAGAGGGTACATAATATGTCCTTCAAACAACAATTGGGAATAATTTGTAATACCTTTTTTTGTGACATATGAAGCAATAAATGATTGATTGATTTAGATGTAAAACGATGTACATAGCTAACTCAGCCACTAAGAAATGTAAAATAGTAACTTCACGCTCGTATTACCAAAGTGGTCAAAGAATAATCTAAACTTATAATAAAACTGTAGGAGAGTTAATTCTGTACATTGAAGAATTCTTTTTGTATAAGTGCAGACTAAAAAAGAGCAGTAGAACACATTTTTAGCATTTTCATTTTTGATACGCCTGTAAATGCACGCCAAATTCTACTGAACCAAAGCTAAAAAAAATGACTTGTAGGTACTTTATGCTCAGAGGTAGTATAAAGACCCTCTGCGGATTTAGGTATAATCGAGTGCCAAGCGAACGAAGTTCACGGACGATATAGTTCGGCGAATAATTAATATTGTAAATTATCTTTTTCGGTGGCAGCACTCGATCGGTCAAAAGTGAATTCAAACAGCTGTTTCAATTTTAAGCAAATTTTATAAAAAAAATGTTTAAATTTTAGTTTTATTATTGAAAATTAACGTTTTATTTACCTTTATTTTTAAAAAGTAATAGAAATCTTAGTGAAAAGTGTTTTCGTGAATAATGTTGTAGTTCAACTTACGAACCGGCCGTTGACCATTTCATTTCAAAAATCCATAGATTTTAAATCATAAACCTGGAGATTTATTTATAACTTCTGTTCAACGTAAATACTATTATAGAAAATGAATCCTACCTTTGAAAGTGTCGACTTTAGAAAAATCGACTTCAATAATGTCACGTTGAGAAGGAGAAACTATACTGTGTCAACTGAATCAATAAAATCATTCGAAACGTCTAATTCAGAGTATTTAGTACGAAGTCGACCGGATTTATCAACGTTAAGCGATAGCCAGACTAAAGAATTACAAAGGGAGACAAGTATATTAAAATGTCAACCGAAAAGTGCGCATCGGGATTTAATTTTGGAAAATAACTCCCTCCGTAAGGTCAACGAAGAACAGAGCAAAAATATTACAATTTTAAAGCAAGTAGCTACAGCTCATGTATCAGTTTAGTTTCTCAAGAAAAAATTCCATCTCAAAAGGAAATTGCTCTTCACTCTGGTCCAGATGTCTGGGTTAAAACCATTCCGGAAAACAAAATAAAACAATGCCAAAAAAAACAAGAACGGATTTTGAGTTTAGGTGACCAGAGAGTATGTGGATTATCAAACAAAATATTATTAGGAGATATTTTGGTTTTGTTGCCCGACCCGGGACCGGGACCTCATGCAGTCAAGTCCAACAACTGAACCGCTAGACCACAGAGGCGATTGAACGAATTTATATGTTAAAATATATAAATAACAAAAATAAAAAATACAATATATTTAATTAAGTTAGATATTAGCACACCACAATGTGGTAGAATATGTTGGTATGAATAAGTGTTCTGTAACAACTTTTAAACACACATATTCCGCAAACAAATTTCATTAAAAATTATAATAACTTTTAACTGTTTTTTTTATGATATTGGAAGGCAAACAAGCAGACGGATTTCCTGATGGAAAGAAACTCACGCCGCCGCGAGACACCAAAGGTGGCAATGGCGCGCCGCCAACCTAAGGATGTTAGGCCTCGAGCAAATGTAAGTTTCTCCGAACCGGAACACGTCATGACGTTATGGCGGCAGGAATAGGTAAGGCGGTGGTACCAAAAACCAATGGCGGGCGAGTCGCTGCTAAACTCTATCACCTAGTCAGATCTCACGGTGTTAGTGACGGTGAGCCTATGCTCGCCTTTTACGAGCTGCCTGGCAAGGAAGGCAGATGGTCTATTCTACAAAGGAGCCCGGACCAACACGGGGGGCTTTTAACTGTTTTAAGAATAGGATGGTAAAAAATGCACCTCACTTTAAACACCAAGTACATATTATAATGGTGCATTGTCCAACTGAGTTTGCTAGCTGGCTACCTTACCCATCAAACAACATAGTACAAAGACAAGCGTTGACTTTATGGCGACAGGAATAGGTAAAGCTATGGCCACAATATGGGCGAGTAAATACAATATGTTATTTATTAATGTTTCTATATGGTATAAATCAGTGGTTCCCAAACTTATTTTGTCTACTGCCCACTTTGAGAATAAATATTTTTTTAGCGCCCCCCTTTTTTCACCTATTTAAAAACCACCATAACTTCAAATTAGTTTAATTAATTATTGTGACTTATGTATATAATGTATAGTAACGGAGAATTCTTAACGAAACTTTTACTATAACCC